>MJUU01037407.1:87665-112131 GCA_002080025.1 Modiolus philippinarum | reverse complement strand
AACAAGTTGAGATATGTTAACACCATATGATGGCGCTAATGGAACATCACCGTCCAGAAATAGATAATTAACAATGGGAAAAGAAAAATCGTCCCTTTTATCATAAATTTTAGTGTCTAATTTACCATTCGTTATATCAAAATTGATGTCTAACAACGGACAATGATGATTATTAGAATTGGCTTTATTGAAAGTAAGTTCTTTAGGGTAGATGTCCTTATAATACGTATTGAAGTCGTCATTATTCAAAGTAAAAATATCATCCAAATATCGGAAAGTATTGTTAAACTTTTCAATTAAATGCTGTTTAGATGGGTCTTTGCTGATGTTGGTCATAAACTGAGATTCGTAGCAGTACAAAAAGAGGTCCGCTATAAGTGGTGCACAATTGGTACCCATAGGAATTCCTATGACCTGGCGATAAATAGAGTTACCGAAACGAATGAATATATTGTAAGTAAAAATTCAAGTGCTGAAATCATATCAAAACAAGTCCAATTAATTGAGTTCTTTTGTTTTGTATTACTAAAATGTGTTTGAAAGGAATTAGAACAAATATATTCACAATCGGATTTTTTGAATGCCCATTGAATAAGACGTCTGAATTTTTCCTTTATAAGATTATGTGGTAAGGTAGTATAGAGGGTAGAGAAATCAAAACTTTCAAGGGATTCGAAAGGGGCATTATAAGCATTTAATTTATCAAGAACTTCCAATGAATTTTTTACACTCCAAAAATGATTGATACCACTGTTTTCATATACTTTGTTACAGAAATTTATAACCAGGTTTTTAATAGCAGTTAAGGTATTAGTGAGTATAATAGAAACTTTAGTAGTAGAACAGTGACTAGATGACAAAATGAATCTAGATTTATATTGCGTTTAGTGGAGTTTAGGAACCCAGTACATGGTTGGAACTGTTTAATATCAGGTTTAGCCTGTAAAGATGTAGCTGTTAGAAAATGTATGTTTGTAATTTCATTTTCCGTTAATTGGGTTAATTCAAAAGTATTTGAACTGGTAATTTCTTTTTTGGCATAGTATTCTTACAGTTGCTGTCATCCTTTGCCCGACAAAAAGAACAATAGAAGACAAACACAACGTTAAACAACCACAGGGCACTCATCGAGTCAATATGCTTTTCGTATAAGTTTAGGCAGAGACATGTCCCTGGTTTAAGGCAGCAGCAATTGGATTTCTCCCGGTCGGTGAAATATTATTTGTAGGACTATAATTTATTTCTTTTTTGGCATAGTATTCTTACAGTTGCTGTCATCCTTTGCCCGACAAAAAGAACAATAGAAGACAAACACAACGTTAAACAACCACAGGGCACTCATCGAGTCAATATGCTTTTCGTATAAGTTTAAGCAGAGACATGTCCCTGGTTTACGGCAGCAGCAATTGGATTTCTCCCGGTCGGTGAAATATTATTTGTAGGACTATAATTTATTCGTGAAAAACTTTTTGCCTTCTGTTTACATCTCAGTTCTACTATTTTTGGACATTACATGTATTTACAGCTGCATTGGTATTTTTCAGTGCTAAAACGATTTTCCTCTAAAAATTAGAATGAATCTTTTTGTTTTACCAGTAGCATTATCGGGTTATAGTGCGAATTTTCTTAGAATGTTATAGGTTTTTTTTTTGCACATAGATTTTTTACCATACCAAGCTCTAATCGGGGGTAACTTGACTTCAATCTGACGGGGTCGGCATAAGGTTTAAACCCAAAATTCGAAATTATTCAGGTCATGCGAAATTTTAGACCAGAATTTAACGTAAGAGACGAAAATGATGAACCAGACTTATCTATATTGATATATAAAAACATACTGATTTCAATATAAACGAGTTTATTTCTATGTTATGCCTGAATTTCTATAATGGTCAATTATTTTAGAACAAAATTGTCAGTCAACAGGGAATTAGACGCGAAATGTCTAGAAATTGCTAAAATGAACATGTATACCCGAAATATCATCCCAAAATTTTGCATGAAATTTCCCGTGCGTACATAATTCATGTAGCAGGGATTCTGCTATGATAATGCCATGTTGTGACTGAAGATGCACAACACATTTTATTGCAAACTGGCGACGATGCCAAACCACACACGATTTGTTGTACACTGGCGACGATAACACAAATAGAATTACCGACTCTATTATTTATGGAACTGCTTCAATCAAGGTTAACGGTAACTGGTACTGATATCTGTAGTATTATAGAGTAAACGATATGCTCTTTGTAATTTTTTTTCTCATATTAACAGAGCATTTATACGGAAAACTAAACATCTTTACTTTAGACTTCAAAATGCAAGTCATGTCATATGCATAGTTATTGACAACACAGCACACGAGTTTGTACACCAACACATCTATAAATATGGTTATTTACTGAAAGTACTACACGTGTGTACATTTGGAAGTTGTTTATTAATTCAATCAACATTACAGCTGTGTCAAATTAACAAGATCATAAAACAAGTATATTTGATTACCTGTACTAAATAGGCGACATCGATTTACATGTGTTTAAATGGTCCTTGGCTAAATAAAGTCAAATTTGTGTGTTTGTTTCCAAGAAAACGTTATTTATTTCAACAAACTTACAAAGGGTGCTAGCCTAGTGAATGCAAAATATGCACAGAATGTTTGTGCACTGAACTGAAGATTTGAATAAAATCAAGGCAACAAAATTTCATACTCAGTTCCAATCAAAGCACCCCTTAAAAATCAGATAGCATGACCTTTTTTTTTTTTTTTAGATATTATAAAAATGACTTTAGTGTCCACCAAGTCATGATTTACATGTACATGGAGCTGTACTGGCAACCGTCTTGATTAGATATATCAAACATATAATAGCCAAGGACATACGGGCAAAATGTATAGCCTACGTTGTTAATTTCTTTCTAACAAATTTCTCTGGAGTACTCTCATATTTTCCCTGTCATGCATCTAAGTAAACCACATAAGATATACAAAGGACAGCTATTTATTTAACATCAAGATACTGAAGGAGAGCATTTTTACATACATATTTATTGTTTATTTCACACACATAAATTTAAGATAGGTATGATACCCACTAAATGAACATATCAAATATATTCAAAGTGATAAATTAATCGCTACCTATAACCTGGAGTACACACTCCGGTAAGTACCCTAGTAAAATTTACGAAAACTGTTGCCTGCTCTGTGAAGACAATATTTTTTCAATTGGTGTGTTATTTTTCCGCATTTTGTTGTGTACACGTAAAGGGATATGGAGTAAATGTACATCAGACAACAATCTTATACATTCACCATAGAACCCGCAAAACAAGACACTCTTGTCGACGTCTAAATAGAAAAAAAATATTAATATCCCTTTGCAGATTATAAACACTCCGTCAGATCTGTATGCATCGGTACGATTTTGAATGGAGATAATTATTTCCTTTTAGATAATAATTTTTAATACAGTAAAAAACTTTTATAAGTCGGTTTTCGAGCTAACTCAACTATGCTTTTTTTTAGATTTGTTTGGTTTAATGCATTTTAAACATTTTTTGAAATTATGGATTTCCTTTGTTTGGGTTCTAGTGCTGCTGATGAGGAATTAATTTCCGAAATGGCCATACAGCTCATTAAAATTATTGCAGTTGGAGTAAACATATGTGTTATGGTCTCATATTCATTTACTCCATATCCTTTGGTAAAATATTTGGGAAAATGGCCGTAAAGTTTTTGACCTGTAATCAGCAAAATTAAGAAATACTAAACTTATCTTGGCTGCTAAGGTTTTGACGATTTGATATTCATATTCAGGGGGGGGACTTGGTAAATGAATAATTTAATCTTGGTGTCAATTATAATATATATTAATTTTAATTTGAAGAACTAAAGAAAAATTTTTTTATGCAAATGCAAATAAATTATTTTGATGTGACATTTGATGTGAATAAATAATTTTTGTAATTCTCATGAAGACGAATATTTTTTGTAGGCGAAATCGCCAAAACCACACACCCTAAAATTCAAATGGCCGTCCCCTAAAAGCAATTAAATATCGGATATACATACATTTATGGTGCTGACAAGCTTAATGAAATAAACACGAAACTTTCCTTGTGAATGAGTAAATAACGTTGAATGCAGATATTTCTGAGACCATCACCGGAAATTCGTATGTAATAGCTATGTTACCGTTCTATCTATCTGCAATTTGCGGCTGGAAATTAAAAAACAAACATTTTGCAAAATAAATATTGGCAACTGAGTTAATCTTAAGATAAAAAAAGTTTATTTTTTAAATACATTAAAAAAATTAAATAAATAAATATCCATGAACACTGTTACAATTTATCTAAAAAAATAGATTGATTTTGAAAATTTTAGATAATTATAGATAAAAGAAATTAACTTGTACATATATGGTAAAAAATCACTGTTATTATATGAGTTGCACTGTCACGATCCGCCACAGTGCAACACAGTTATTTCAAATACTGTCGCTTACTGTCATGCACTGTTACAATCAAGGACAGTGCATGTCAGTAACACCAAAAACTGTCAATAACTAACATGAACTGTAACAATCCGGGACAGTGCATGACAATAGTCGTAAAGACTGTCCTTTACCGTGTGTTACTGTTACAGTACAAGACAGTTAATCACAGTACTTGGGTATTACATGTACTGTTAATGACTGTCCCCGATTGGCACAGTTCTTGACAGTAGTTAATAGATATTTCACAGTACTACCACAGCAGCGAACAGTGAATGACAGTGAAAAAATCACTGTTCTTGGTATGGACAGTACTTTTTTCTGTTCATAGTGCTCCGTCTTCAATTTTTGTTTTCCATTGTACTTCTTCATAGTTATCTCTCTTTGGTTTGTATTTTCTCACGCCTTAATTGACTCTATTTGTCTTTCCCTAACCAGAACCCTTACATTTTCTGTCGTTCCTTATATTGTTTGTCTTACTCCTTCAGTATTAACCTCTTTAGGATGATGCCTCTGTCGATCCAACCCCAAGCCTCTACACGTGCTATTTCATTGTCATCCGGTATTGTGTGTTGTGTTTCCATTTTCTGTTTTCAGTACATGTTTTCACTCGTTGCAATGATAAACAACAAACAAATATCAGTTCTATATTTTATTTAACATATATAATGAATATACAAAGTTATCTACACTGAGAATAGTCTTTCCTTCTGACACTATCTTTAATCTCATGGTTAGGACGGTGCAGATGTCCATTACGGGATAGTCTAATCTTTCAAAATCCATAAGGTCTAGTGCTGTAGTCGTCCACGGCAACTCTTTTATCGAACACGATCCTGTAGTCTTCGTCTTGCTGTAACGTTAATAATCTTTTCTTATCCCTGGCTATTTTGTTATCGTCTTTTACGGTCTTCACGGAATCCCAGCTGTTTGTGATCATATCCTTTATTGTGTCGTAGTTCATTGTGAGGGCGTTCTTGAAGTTGAGAGTGATTCCTAACACTTTACATATGGTCGTATTTCCAAATCAACCGGGTGTGGCTAATTTGTAGGCATAGTTCTTCGGTCCTCCAGTGACGAACTGTGTAATCTTGTTGTCGGGTACTTCGTCCGTAAGATCTCCCAAGTAGTCTCCTAATTAGGGTCTCCAATCTCCAGATCGAGATGTATAAAAAATGGAATCGGTGTCGGCGTATAGGGCGCGTGTGTTCAACTTATCCAGATAACTGTACAACTTCAGTTTTGCCTGGGCGGTGGTATGAGCGACAATTACTACGTTAGTACGTCCAGACTCTTCGACGAACTCGTCTTTATGCTGATATCTCATTCCCACCATCTCTTCGCTTACGAAATAGATACACGTGAGGAGAATCTGATCGCTGGTTAACATGTCAAAGTATTCTGCAGTATCACATACGTATTTGATTTGGGGTAGGTTAGATCTTTGGCCGAATTTACCCCGGGAGCTATTCAACATTAATTTGGCTAAAGCTCGTAGTCCCGGGTTCTTTTTAATATTGTTATGATCGAGATGTATGCCTTACTTTTCATGGTACTTTCTGATGTAGTTATGTTTGTCTTCTTCTGTATGACACCATTCTGGCCACCCACTAGCTTCCTGCTTCATTTTCAGGAAGGTATTCACATACTCGGTAAAAAGTCCTCCTGTCTTGGTTGATGGGTCGTACTGTTCCGAGTCAAAGTGCCACACTTCGTATATCTGTTGAATTACATAACCATTTTCCACGGCTTTCTTGACTTCGTCTATAACCCAAGTTCCGGTCAATGCTTGTGGCTTATAGGTATGCTCACACGGTGAATGTTGATGATTTTCGGCACAAGTTTTACACAACGTAAACAACAACTTGTCATTGGTTTTCGACGGAAGCACTGGGATGTAGAGTCCTCTCGGCGGGATGACTTTACATTTGATGAGTCCTTCGAATTGCTGTATATTTTGAAAATTCTCCGTGATGATCTCGGGATGTCCCACGGGGATCTTGCCGGTCTTGTTGATGTAAGGATACAGCGAGGTGACGTCTGCATACAATATGTCCTGGTCCTGCTCATACAGTTTAAATGCTTCGGTACGTCCACCAAAAAAGTCGTGTCTTGGTTCTAAGGGAGGAACTATGATATTTTGATCCACAAATCTTTTCCAGTAGTCGTTTTCTTGAACTTCTCGGTCGAACACTCATTCCCATTTGCAAATGTAGGTGTAGCCTTGCTCTTCAAAATATCTTCTCTTCTCCAACGTGCGTCGATGAAGATCACCCATAGTCATTCCCTTGACTGGGTTAACTGTACTCGCACTATAGCAGTGTAAACAACCGTGCTAGAACTTCCCGTTGAACTCCAATACGTATTCCCCGTTTTCGTTCTCGTAGTATCCGTCCACTTTATAGGGTCCGATTTGTTTTCCCGTCCATTTCTTTCATGTTGTATATTGACCCCTTCTGTTGCCGATAGGTATTTGATCCATTGCATGGCCTTGATGGAATGATTTTCCCCTGGACGGTATCCTTGAGCTGGAACAATACCGATGGTATCAGGCTGGAGAAATTTCTGTCTGAATACCAAGTTGCATGCTAATGCTATTGTGATACATTGTTGGAATGGATCGATTCCTCCTTGTCCATCGGTGGATGTCATCTCCAGAAACAGTTGTCTGAATGTTATGCATGCTCTTCTCAAGATGTCTACGTGCGAGCGGCAGTAACTCAATAGTTCCTCTCTGAAATCGAATCGTTGTTGGTAATTGGTCTCGTACCATTGTAAAAAAAGTAGCTCTCTTTTCAGGTTTCATGGCGTCTGGGTTGTAGTAGCGTATGTCCGGTAAATGGTCGAGTACGACTGATTGGTTTTCTTTCCTATTAAATAAATGCGGGATATATCCTTTCTTCAGCTCGGTCAATCCAAACATCTTGGGCAGTTCGGCGAAAGCCACAGGTAAAAAATTGATTGAGTCTATCATCCGAATGCAACACCCGGGGACCTCGATGTACATGTTCTTGGTTCTGTTTGCTATGATCACGGGTTTCACTCCATGTTGATACAAATATCCCAGTATGGGTAACGAATTGTAGCCTTTGAAGTTGTGTGCGATGACGGTAGCTCCTTAGGTGTTTCCGGATAATAACCATTTGCAAAACTGTTCGGTGGTATTTGGGCCGGCAAATACCAATTCATTTTTCCCCAAGTCTAACAGATACTGTTTTTTTCGACAGTTCGATCCAGGCATGTCAAACAGACCTTGTGTACAACACACAGATTAGGCTGGTGCCCGGAGGCTCCACACTTCATGGATTTGCAATTGGCACACTTGCCGTTGTCGTGGGGCGAGTATCCTTGATTGCATTGTATCTTGGCGTCTTCAGTGCATTCGAAATCAAAGAAAATATAAGTCTGTTTCTTTTGCGCATGGTTGTTATTCACGGGTAACATGTAGCACTGATGTCCTGATAGGCAAAAATCTTTACAGGTCTGGCAGTAAGGGTTTCCACAGGTATGATCTCCATATCTTTTGTTATCGGTTTGTCCACAGGTGATGCACTTGTAGTAGGTAGTGGACGTCGAGTTTCCCGAAGTCGTCGTCTTTTTTTGCAGGTTGAAACACGTTGAGCCTTTGAAGTATCGCCCGCAGTTTTTACAGGGTATCCAGTCATCTTCGCAATGAGTATGAACCTTTTTGCAGTAGTGGCATATGTCGTTGCATTTGTGTTATTCTTTATGATCGTGCCACTTTTTGCAGTCGGAAAAGAAGTAGACGCGACCCAAAAAGCAGCCATACTAGTAATGACGTCGTAGTAGTTGTCATGGTAGTATAAATAGATTTTCTTCTCGGCTTCGGGTCCATGATATATGATTCCGTTGAAATGCTTACTGGATATTACATGTATTTGATGTTGCGGTATAACTGCTTGGAATCGTTTGATTTCGTCGATGCCGCACTGTTGTAGGGGTACTCTAGCTTTTTCGTGTAATTCTAATGCCAATTCTTTCGAGGTACTTTCCATGTTTTATTGAGCTCCATTGATCATGTCCGATAATTTTGGCTATTGCCGTGACGATGGTTCTGGCACATTCTTCAGAATGAAACTTGTTGGGCTTGATTCTATGTGTATTCATGTGTCGTTGGAGATTTTCTCGTCTACTAAAGGTTTGGTGGCATATTCCGCAGTTTCGTCTCAGTGAATGACTCCTCTGTCATACAATAAGGGGCAGTTCTGACATCTTATTGAGTCTTGCTGTTTTCATTCGTCTCAGTGGTTGACTTCTCTCAGTCTGACATTAAGGAGCAGTTCTGGACATTTTGTAGAGTCTTACTGTTTTGAGTGCCTCTGTTTAGTTCCTTGAACTTCGTTATGTATCACTCTGTAGGTAAAACCTCGCTTCTGTACACGTCTGTTCAGTTCGAAGGTTATAAGCAGAATGGAAACTTCCGGAAATGACGTTAACCGGAAGTATGACGTCAACGGAAGTGTTTATAACTTTTAGCTTTTTACTGCGTAAAAAAGAAGGGACCCACATATATTCTACTAATGTTTTTCTCAATTTCCAGAGTTATCGTTCGTTTCCCGTACAATGTATATATCAATCCGGGGTAACTTTGACCTCCTACAGCGATTTATGAAGGTTTCAAGTCCCTATCTCTTGCCGTTTGGAAGATAAGGGTACCCTAAAATTCGGGAATGGCCCAAAATACAACTTTTCCTTAGTTAAGTAATATACAGAAGTTATATATGTTTTCGGGGTATCTTTGACCATCTAAATGGAATAGTGACATTATTTAAGTCCTATCTCTAATAAGAATGGTGCTACGAGGGGTCCAAAATTTCGGGAAAGGCCCTAATTTCAATTTTTCCTTAGTCAAGTACTATAGCAATGCTATATATGTATTCAGGGTAACTTTGTCATTCCAAAATTTTGACAAGGTCAATCAGTGCATTTTACAATATATACTTAAATAGTTGTGTGATATATGTATTCGGGGTATCTTTGTCATATTATTATTATTTGGTCCTATAAACGAAGTCCGATCTCTTATGGTATGGATATTAGAGGTCCCCAAATTTTGACAGGGGCTCAATTTTAGATCAACCGACTATATAACAAGTCACAAAGACTGAAGTTCCAATTCTGCTTCTAACCTTCGAACTGAACAGACGTGTACAGAAGCGAGGTTTTAACTACAGAGTGATACACAACGACTGAAGTTCCCATTCTGCTTCTAACCTTCGAACTGAACAGACGTGTACAGAAGCGAGGTTTTACCTACAGAGTGATACACAACGACTGAAGTTCCCATTCTGCTTCAAACATTCGAACTGAACAGACGTGTACAGAAGCGAGGTTTTACCTACAGAGTGATACATAGCGAAGTTCCACGAACTAAACAGAGGCACTCAATGAAAACAGCAAGACTCTACAAAATGTCCAGAACTGCTCCTTATTATCAGACTAAGAGAAGTCGACCACTGAGACGAATGAAAACAGCAAGACTCGATAAGATGTCCAGTACTGCCCCGTATTGTATGACTGTGAGAAGTCAATCACTGAGACGAAACTGCGGAATATGCCATCAAACCTTTAGTAGACGAGATAATCTCCAACGACAAGAATACACATAGAATCAAGCCCATCAAGTTTCGTTGTGAAGAATGTGGACAGAAATGCAGTAGAAAGGATGTGTACGAAACATCAAAGCCTAGAAGATGCTCCAGTCTAACCTAACAACATGAATGGTTTTACCATCACATTGAAGATAGAACCCAATGAACCAATGAACAACTTATTTGAAACAGTACAAATCCCGAACCAAGAAGATACAGAAGAAATCAACATCCAGTTGAATGGACTTTAACTCCAGATACAATGTTCAGACTGCACGTGGATCTCCGACCCGTGCCTGTTTTATGACGGAGAAAATAAATCATGAAATTGATAATGACTTTGTTTTTTTTATTTATCCTCGATTCATATCACAAGTGTTGGTAAACCCTTCCCGATATAACGCCCAGTACTTTAGGAAAAGTAACAAAATTCCGAAACCCAAGAACAGCAGCATTATCCCAAACCGCCCAGCAGCAGCAGCAGCAGCAATATTCTCACACCACCAAGCAGCAGCAACAATCACCACCAATGAAACCAAGCAATCATCACCACCACCACCACTAATTTCACCGAAAAAAGCACGAAAATAGCAATAAAAATGCGAAATCTTAATGTAAAAACAAAACTAAAAACAAAAACGCAAAAAATTACAACAACAAAAAAACACAACTAAAACGAAAATTGTTACAAAATTTACAATACATCTAAAAAATTAATGCAAAAACACAAAGTAAAACAACATTTACACCATTTTTAATAAAAACATTTTCAGAAATATTACAAATACTTTAGCTGAAACAAAAATTTGTACAAACACATTAAACACAAATAAAATATATTCACGAAAACCCCAAAATAACAAAACAGATGCGATAAAAATTATACAGTATGGAAATTAAATAGAAACATTTTATAAAATGTGTGCAAAAAAATGTGTAAAACACACTAAGCACAATACAAAATAGTTATAAAATTGTTGACAAACACGAAAATAAATAGACGCATGAGATAAAATTTGAAAAATTGCAAAACAAAATACAAATAAGTTTTAAAAAATGTTAAACGTATAAGAAAATATACAAAACGCATGTGATAAAATTTGAAAAATTGCAAAACAAAATACAAATAAGTTTTAAAAAATGTTAAACGTATAGGAAAATAATCAAAACGCATGTGTTAAAATTTGAAAAATTGCAAAACAAAATACAAATAAGTTATAAAAATGTTAAACGTATAAGAAAATAAACAAAACGCATGTGATAAAATTTGAAAAATTGCAAAACAAAATACAAATTGATATAAAATTGTTAAACTAATGTAGGAAATTGTGTAAGTTGACTTCAAATAACAAAATAC
Organism: Modiolus philippinarum; assembly: GCA_002080025.1. NCBI lineage: Eukaryota > Metazoa > Mollusca > Bivalvia > Mytilida > Modiolidae > Modiolus > Modiolus philippinarum. The sequence goes on along the minus strand of MJUU01037407.1, from coordinate 100,660 downwards.
CGAGGTTTCTCTGAATTTAGGTTCTGCATATGCACATTTCAACAACTTGTGTCTCTTTAGTGCAGATGAAATCAAAATATTTGGAAGTCCATAAACCGAAATAGGTGTAAAACTGATAGAGAACAAATTACCAATAAGATCTTAATAGAAAAGCCAAAATCAGTTAAGAACAGAGCTATGCAAGAGGGAGATACTCCTAAGTTTTAAGCAAAATTTTCTAAAATTTAGATATTGCATGCTTCTAAATTAATTCGGTTTTCGGGCCAGCACCTAAGTACTGGCTACTGGGTTGGTGAATACCCTCGGGAACTAACAGTCCACCAGCAGTGGCATCGGCCCAGTGGTAACAAATAACGAAATACCGAGGTTCTATATAAAATCAGACGCATTGAGCAATTTTCTCATTCTGCAACTAACAGCTGAATTGAACAGAAGTTCCCAGCGAAGATAAACAGAACAAAGGTAAGTGAACTTAAAATAAATTTAAATGACATTGAAGTCAAATATAAAAGTTTGTAAATACAGATTGATTGAAAAGACAAAGTTATTAAATAAGCACAAATAAGTAATCAATAATACAGAATTAATTGGTTATCAATAATACATAAAAAGTAATAAATAATAACGTTAAATAGTAATCAATGATACATATTGTATATTATCTTTTACAGATGCATTCCTGTGACTACTGCCAGCAAACTTTTGTCAAGAAGAGCCAGTTATTGAGGCATCACCGACAGAATAAACACCACAATACCTTTACGTGCGAAATATGTGAAAAACGCTTTACTAACCGGGACAATTTAAAAAGACACGAGAAGAAACACAACAATCCAACCCTTCATCAGTGTAATGTGTGTGGACTTGTGTACAGAAGAAATGACAGACTTGTACACCATTTGAAACAGAAACACCAGATTGGTGCAGGGATGCCTAGTGAACCCAGCATAGACGTCATTCAACCCGAACAGTATTATACCATCACTAAACAAAGCGGGAAAACGATACCAATATTCAACACTGAATCGACAGAGTACAGAGTCATGTTCAAGGAATTGCATGTTCAGAATGTTCCAGATGTACTTAAATCATTACAGAGTCTGTTTGATTCTATTTTGATGAAGCTGACTGAGAACATGCAGAAGGAAGACATGGTACAAGTTACCATGGAGTGCCCAGATTTATATTTTCCCATCAGACTACCGTTTATGCAAGTGGGTCAGGTGACAGGTGACCTACTATTAGATGAAATTGAACGAGTGTTACAGTCCAACGAACAGTTTGTGTTAGACGAAAGTTTGAGAATCGAGATCACACATGTCCGTCTTCCCGTAGGTGGTACCAGAAAAAGGTGTACATATGTCGACACAGAGAAGTTCCTGAATGAAAAAAGATGTGTTATTTAGATAAAAAACAAAGACGACCTATGCTGTGCCAACGCCATCGTCACGGCAATAGCCAAAATTACCGGACACGATCAATGGAGCTCAATAAAACATGGAAAGTACGTCCAGAAGGAATTGGCATTAGAATAACACGAAAAAGCTAAAATACCTCTACAACAGTGCGGTATCGACGAAATCAAACGATTCCAAGCAGTTCTACCGGATCATCAAATACATGTAATATCCAGTGTGCATTTCAACGGAATCATATATCATGGACCGGAAGCCGAAAAGAAAATATATTTATACTACCATGACAACCACTACGACGTCATTACTAGTAAGGCTACTTTTTTGGGTCGCGTCTACTTCTTTTCCAACTGCAAAAAGGGGTACGATCATAAAGAAGAACACAAATGCAACGACATATGCCACTACTGCAGAAAGGTTCATACTCAGAGCGAAGATGACTGGATACCCTGTAAAAACTGCGGGCGATACTTCAAAGGCTCAACGTGTTTCAACCTGCACAAAAAGACGACGACTTCAGGAAACTCAACGTAGACTACCTACTACAAGTACACCGCCTGTGGACAAACCATGAACAAAAGATATGGAGATCATACCTGTGGAAACACTTACTGCCAGACCTGTAAAGATTTCTGCCCATCAGGACATCAGTGCTACATGTTACCCGTGAATAAGAACCATGCGCAAAAGAAACAGACTTATATTTTCTTTGATTTCGAATGCACTCAAGACGCCAAGATACAATGCAATCAAGGATACTCGCCCGACGACAACGGCAAGTGTGCCAATTGCAAATCCATGAAGTGTGGAGCCTCCGAGCACCAGCCTAATCTGTGTGTTGTACACAAGGTCTGTTTGACATGCCTGGATCGAACCGTAAAAAACGGTATCTGTCAGACTTGTGGAAAAAACGAATACCACCGAACAGTTTTGCAAATTGTTATTTTCCGGAAACAACCAAGGAACTACCGTCATCGCACACAGCTTCAAAGGCTACGATTCGTTACCCATACTGGGATATTTGTATCAACATTGAGTGAAACCCATGATCATAGCAAACGGAACCAAGAACATGTACATCGAGGTCCCCGGGTGTCGCATTCGGATGATAGACTCAATCAATTTTTTCGCGTGGCTTTAGCCGAACTGCTCAAGATGTTTGGATTGACCGAGCCGAAGAAAGGAAATTTCCCGCATTTATTAAATAGGAAAGAAAACCAATCAGTCATACTCGACCATTTACCGGACATACGCTACTACAACCCAGACGCCATGAAACCTGAAAAGAGAGCTACTTTTGTACAATGGTACGAGACCAATTACCAACAACGATTCGATTTCACAGAGGAACTATTGAGTTACTGCCGCTCGGACGTAGACATCTTGAGAAGAGCATGCATAACATTCAGACAACTGTTTCTGGAGATGCAATCCACCGATGGACAAGGAGGAATCGATCCATTCCAACATTGTATCACGATAGCATCAGCATGCAACTTGGTATTCAGACAGAAATTTCTCCAGCCCGATACCATCGGTATTGTTCCAGCTCAAGGATACCGTCCAGAGGAAAATCATTCCATCAAGGCCATGCAATGGATCAAATACCTATCGGCAACAGAAGGGGTCAATATACAACATGCAAGAAATGGAGGGGAAAAACAAATCGGACCCTATAAAGTGGACGGATACGGGACGGAGAACGAAAACGGGAGTTCAACGGGAAGTTCTGGCTAGGTTGTTTACACTGTTATAGTGCGAGATCAGTTAACCCAGTCAAGGGCATGACTATGGGTGATCTTCATCAACGCACGTTGGAGAAGAGAAGATATTTTGAAGAGCAAGGCTACACCTACATTTGCAAATGGGAATGTGAGTTCGACCGAGAAGTTCAAGAAAACGACTACTTGAAAAGATTTGTGGATCAAAATATCATAGTTCCTACCTTAGAACCAAGAGACGCCTTTTTTGGTGGACATACCGAAGCATTTAAACTGTATGAGCAGGACCAGGACTCTTTGTCATACTGTCCCAATTCGTGTTGCTGTGTATGCCGTGATTTTGAATTTATGATTTTAGAATTTGTTCTTGCTTCGGTATTCGTTTGCCGATGTACTATATTATGCTTGGTAGTGTATGACTGATAACATTTTTAATGAAAAAGCATATCTTTACCCCTAAGCTGATCTAGATTTTTTTTCAAACAAATCGTCTTTGCGTTAATCTACAGATGACAGAAATCTAGTTTTACTATTCTAAGTCAATAAACTAAGTTTCTTGTCGTCATCTGTTTGACAAATTACAGATTTTCTAAGTCGGTCAATACTTTTTGACGCTTAGAAGCACTGGGACAAGGCTTAAATAAACTTTGAATGGCTGACATTTTTTCCTATTATGTGCGTGTTTCTAAAAATAAACACGCCCTTTCCTCCTCAATCTAACAAATAAACACAACAAAAAATTAGTCAACAACCACTCAGAACCTTAAAAAATCAACAAAAAATCCAATTTTATACTAAATGTGATATCAAATGTTTTGTTAGAATGGTGGATTCGATAATAAAGTTAAACAAAATAGTTGTAAAATAAAAAAAAACGTCTCGGAGCGGTTAGAGAAGTATTTTTAATTTTCTGGTGTATTCTTATTCGTTGCTATGTGGTTAACAAAGAATACAAATACAGAAAAAATGTTTATTATGATTTGCACTGGGATGAACTTTTTATATGGGTCTTTCAACAGTGGTGGTGACAAAACATAGGACAATTGAACAGTTTTATAAAGATGCCTGAAATATTAGCTTGACTGCGATATTTTATTGTTTAAGCCATCTGATATGTGTCAAGGTATTTTTTTTTTATTTAGTAACCCATAAAAGTAACGATTGATACTTGGTGTCCAACAAATCAATGTTTTTCTCGATTTAAGTCTTTTTGCATTAATTTTGTATAACAAGTCGCAATGCTGTTGTTTTCCTATCTATGTTTTCATGTGTTTTTAAATGCGTAAAGGTGTAGTCTTAGATTGAATGGGCGACTTATTCAAAAATGTTCTCATTTAAGTTCATTTTTTTCACAGTTACACAATATCTGTGTCATCTTAAATTAAAAATTTCGACAGAAAACTTTACAACTTACAGGAATTTATGAATAATTCTACAATTATTTTAAAATTTTGAATAAATATCTAAATTACTGATTAATGAAAGGTATGCTACAGAGGACACCGATTTCGTATGTTACGTGTGGTGTCCAAACTTGAATTTTACTTTGTAACAAAGAAAATAAATATTGGTTTTAAGTAAAATGCTGAATCTACCCATAATTATGTCTCATCTTGAAAGACGCCAAAAAAAATTAAAATGTTGATATGAATGTATCAAAGTATATATGGATATTATTTGGACACAATGTAACCATCGTTACTATTTTCAATATTATTCTTTGAGAAAACAAAGTAGGACAGTAAAATTTTTTTTAGAAAGTAAAAAAGTTAATGCTTATTGAATAGTAAAAATAATCTTTTAAGATCCTTCATCTTCAAATATATATTCGTCAAAGTATGCAATTTTGATAACGATCGTTACACCGTTGATACCATTTAGTGTCCACTTGTAACAATCGAATTTGAACACGAGGTATACACAAATAATACCATTTAGAGTTCAATATTGATTGTCGATATTTTGCATTTTCTTTTGAAAAGGCATATTTCATTTCCAACATTGTGAAAACAAAGCTAACATGGATGTATTTGGTGTTATATTTGATTCGATCGTTACAATTTACTTCCTGGTTTCCACCTGGTTTTCACATGTCATGCATGTTGAATATGCATTTCAGTTGAAATGAAAGTTGAAAGCATGTCATCTTTAAAAGAGAGTTTCAGTCGATTTACATGATACTGTGACAGGAGTTTATTTCAAGGTCAAGTTAACACGTAATATCATCTGTATATATCGATCGTTACATATTTCGATCGTTACTTTTCTGGACACCAACATACAATGTTATGTCCTAGTTCTCTGACATAAAATTCCCAGAGTTTCAAATAATACCACTTAAATTCATCATTAACATTGACCAGATTTATGGAATTCTTGTTATATCTTATTGAAATATATGCAGTAATGATCGTTACAATGTGGACACAATAACCCCAATTGAATTTTAAGCTTCGGTCTAGCAATAATAGGTGACTTGGTACTCAGATGTTTAACATTAATGTGTCCAAGAAATGTTACTGCATAAATCATTCTTCATAACAACTTACTGATGTTTGAATGATTGGGGCAAACAATTGGTGGGAAACAATTGGTGTAAGTCTGAAGTTTATTTGGACACCATTGTAACGAGCAAAACTGTGAATAATTTTCAAAAGAGTCCAAAAATAACTATAATTTGGACATCAATAACAAGTAACATCCTTCATGCTTTGTGCCGGCAGATTAGCGGCGAGCACTCCTTGACCCATCTTTCAAAATAACGTTTTGTTCCCCCATTTTTCTTTTCTATATTGTGGTCATGGAGTTAGTAGTCTACCTGTATGGGTTTTATTCGTATGTTTATTATACTATAGGGAAACGGGACAGGGAAAGGGGAGGCTTGGGTACCCATAAACCGGTTTAACCCTACCGCAGGCTTTTGCTAGTGCCGGTACCTAGTCCGGCTGTCCCGAATTCCTATCGTTGTTTGTGTTTGTCTTTTGTATTTTTATTGTGGGTTTTTTTCTTGTGCAGTTCCTATTTACTTTCTGGCATGTGGCTATGTTTTTCGGCCATTGTAGGTGTTTCCTGTTATCTTTTTTATTCCATTTTTTGATTAAAATCAATATATGTCAAAAAAATGTTTCATATTTTGTTTGAAAGGCATTAATATTCATAGTTGTAAGCTATGTCCCATTTTCAGGGCAGATTTTCAAGACAAAAACGATGAAATTGTATTCGTTAAAATTAAATACAATTACTAATTATACATTCATTATGTATTTCTATTTCTATAATGCATAATCTGTTTAGAAGTTTAGTTTCATTACATACAACTGCTTTATAAACTCAGAATCAATGAATATTTGAATCTACCCTAGTTGGAATCGCCACCGTGGAATGACCTTCTAAGCAATTCTATGAATAGATTTCATTTAAAAACATTTGAAATGAGGTCAAAGCAGGAAATTCACAGGTAATATATATTACAAACTGAAACGGCTTCTGCAAACTTTGGGGGGAGAGTTGATCCGTTGCAAAAATAGTTGAATATGTTAGCTATTTTGGATATATAAATAATTTTTTCACACCCGGAATCAAAGCAAATTTTCGCAGAAATTGCGCAACAAAAATTGCATTTAAAAAAAAATGAGCTATTCGATGATTTTTTGACAAGTCAAATTTGATGGATAAATCATTTTTCTACCCACAAGCACAATTTTAGCCGTATAGTATTAATTGCAATTAAACTCCGTTATTAGTCGTCTATTTGATAATTTGTCACTCCACTAATTTGCGCTATGAAATGAAAACAATAGGTAGGTTTTTAATCATGCTATTTTATATACAGTGACATCAGTATTTTGTTATTTCATGCAGAAGAACAAATAATTCGGTTGAATTTCTGGCATGTGGCTATGTTTTTCGGCCATTGTAGGTGTTTCCTTTTATCTTTTTTATTCCATTTTTTTATTAAAATCAATATATGTCAAAAAAATGTTTCATATTTTGTTTGAAAGGCATTAATATTCATAGTTGTAAGCCATGTCCCATTTTCAGGGCAGATTTTCAAGACAAAAACGATGAAATTGTATTCATTAAAATTAAATACAATTACTAATTATACATTCATTATGTATTTCTATTTCTGTAATGCATAATCTGTTTAGAGGTTTAGTTTCATTACATAAAACTGCTTTATAAACTCAGAATCAATGAATATTTGAGGCTACCCCTAGTTGGAATGACCTTCTAAGCAATTCTATAAATAGATTTCATTTAAATACATTTGAAATGAGGTCAAAGCAGGAAATTCACAGGTAATATATATTTCAAACTGAAACGGCTTCTGCAAACTTTGGGGGGAGAGTTGATCCGTTGCAAAAATTGTTGAATATGTTAGCTATTTTGGATATATAAATAATTTTTTCACACCCGGTATCAAAGCAAATTTTCGCAGAAACTGCGCAACAAAAATTGCATTTGAAAAAAAATGAGCTATTCGATGATTTTTTGACAAGTCAAATTTGATGGATAAATAAATTTTCTACCCACAAGCACAATTTTAGCCGTATAGTATTAATTGCAATTAAACTCCGTTATTAGTCGTCTATTTGATAATTTGTCACTCCACTAATTTGCGCTATGAAATGAAAAAAATAGGTAGGTTTTTAATCATGCTATTTAATATACAGTGACATCAGTATTTTGTTATTTCATGCAGAAGAACAAATAATTCGGTTGAATTTTGAAGTTGAGACTGACCTTAGATGTGCTAAGATAGATTTTTAGAGGTATCCAAGTAAAAGTAATGATGAATGAATAGGATGAATAAATGTTTATTATTAACATTTATTCCAAAATTTTCTTCGACGATCTTGATGATAACTTGAGTTTGCTTGAAAGCAACATTTAATATTTTAGTGACAAAAGGACCAGTTTGATTTTCACCCTGTGCTCGCTTTTCCTTCATCAGTTATTGCCGTAGATATACCCATGATCTGCAAATTTAATGGTTTATGGACACAAATGTAACATTGACATTGAAGATGAGTTCCAATATTTTGCAATTATTTATTTATCTATCAAATACAGGTAAAGATTTACATCGTGATTGGTTTTCAATGTTTAGCATTTGCCCTTGAATTACTCAATAGTTTGACAAGCCCTCATGCCAATTCCTTGTAAATAAAATTATTAATTTAATGTTTGTTTTAATCCATTTCATAAGTATATTGCAAGGTTCTAAGTAACACAGATGATTTTGTTTCTTTTTCACATACAATGCTTAAAAAGCGTCAATGAAACTGACTATTCTAATCATCTAGCTGATATAAAGAGTTCTCTCCCTTAAGCTAGGTATATTACCTTAAAGCAATGAAGCAACGCTCCTTCATCTAGAAGTCACTATAACGCTTTCAACATTAGCTATGCTCATACCTCATAGTAAGTTCTGGACGGCCCGAGCACCAGTTTTATCGCAATTTAATGGTAAATGTCGAGCAACATCCATGCATCTTCTGTTTTGCTCAAATGCTGATACAAAACAAATAATTTGATGGATCTTCATTGAATGCCAAAATTAGTTAAGTAAAGGAGATTAATTTTAGTTAATAAGTTTAAATCANTTTATGGAGACAAATGACAAATGTAACATTGATATTGAAGAAGAGTTTCAATATTTGGCAATTATGTAACTATCTATCAAATACATGTTAAGATTTTCATCTTGATAAGTATTCAATGTTTAGAATTTGCCATTGAGTTACTCAATAGTTTGATCCCCTCACCCTGTGCTCGTTTTTCCTTATGATTTATTGCCGTAGATATACCCATAATCTGCCAATTAAATGGTTTATGGAGACAAATGACAAATGCAACATTGACGAAGAGTTTCAATATTTCACAATTATGTAACTATCTATCAAATACAGGTAAAGATTTTCATCGTGATTAGTATTCAATGTTGAGAATTTGCCCTTGAATTACTCAATAGTTTGATTCCCCCTGTACTCGTTTTTCCTTCATCATTTATTGCCGTAGATATACCCATAATCTGCTAATTTAATGGTTAATGGACACAAATGTAACATTGTCATAAAAGAAGAGTTTCAATATTTTCCAATTATGTAGCTATCTATCAAATACAGGTAAAGATATCCATCGTGATTAGTATTCAATGTTTAGAATTTGCCATTGAATTACTCAATTTCGGTTTGCGGAATATAATTTGAGCTTGCTTTGAAGTAAATATTTAAGATTTTGTGATTTTAAAACTATTTAAGATTTGGTCTCTTGACATTTTTGAACTATGTTTCTGCAGTGACTGAAAATATTAAAAGGGTGGGGTATCTTTGTGAATGACTGGACTCTTGACCAATTGAAATAAATATATACCACAAAAAAAACAACAAAACATCTGTAAAATTGAAGTGCATACTAATAGACCTTTCCACTCTCTTATCTTAAATCAGTGATTTAGCCAATCTTTAGAATTTTACACGTGAGTAAACAAATAATTACAACAAATGTGGTCGGACATAACCTCGGTCAAGCTATCTTATCATAACACTAAAATGTAGAGGGAATTTTAGAAAATTTACAAAATAAATAAAAAATATGTTGTTTTGATTGATTTTATTCAAATGAGACCTGTTTACATGGAACTTTGGATAAAAGCTTTGTATAATTCAAACCTTTATAAAATGATAAAAATTAAAATAATAGACTTTTTATGATATACGATATATCAAGCTTTGGTGTACCAATTATGCCAATTCCTTGTAAATAAAATTATTAATTTAAATTACAACTTTTGACAGTGCAATATTTTGTCTTTAGAAATGTGTTTGAAACTGGAATTACAATACAGAAATATTGAGAACAAAATAATAACATCTTAACTTGTTTGTGATATTTTAACCTTCACTTAAAACAATTAAAAATGTAGATTATTTTAAGATATAACATTAATATATTTGAAATGAATCATTTAATGAATCTTTTTATTATAATATTATGTAAAGTCTTTTGAATTGTTCCTTTTTTTTTAAATAAATATGCTTTCATATAATGTTTTTTAGAATATGAAAATTGTTAAACACTAGAAAAACAAAATCGGACCCATAGTAATGGGCCTTTCAAGAACATGTCATGTAAATGCTTTAATGCAAAAAAAATCATGCATAGGTTCATGTGCATCCAATAATTTTTCCCTTAATGATAAAAATGAGTAATATTTTTAAGAATAAAAACTTCAGTAGTTAATTTCTGATTTTTTTTATTTAGGACAGACATGAAGAAAAACTCTCGGTTTTAAGAATGCCTTTTCATTTAATTTTCCTTTAAATTTTTACACAATTCAAATGCAACTAGCTTAAATACTGGGATAGTTTTAAACTTTTATTTTGTTATATGTATGACCCACAAGTTTTTTTTTTTATTTCATGGACTCGCACATGATTTTTAAAAAATATTCCTAAACGATTTTAAAAAAATATTCCAAAACGATTTTTAAAAAATATTAAATAATCATATCACAAGTAAATTATTACTTATTACTGGTGCTCTTAGTAACAAAGTAATTTTTCTTTGACTATTGTTTACACATTATTTGCTATGAAAACAGTTTAATATATATAATATATATTTATTTACACGATTATTAAGCTGATAATGGTAAGAGTCTGGCTTGTAAGATAACGTAAATTGGATTAATTAGTTTCTTATAAAAAATCACATTAACAAATTAGCTGATTATGCATACCGGTAATTTATATGATATAATTTAAAAAGTTTTAATTATTAATCAAATTACACCAGAGACATCTTTGCTTATATATTCAGTGATTAACATTATTGTCTACTGAGAACTTTAAAAAAAATAAACTTCTTCATTTTCAACACTAATAATAAAATCGAGCAAAAAGGAACAACTAGGTTTTTTTCATATCTCCTAATGGATATTTATTTTATTCTGATATCAAAAGAAAATCATTAGGATATAACATTATAACATCTGTGTCATATCCGCCATTTTCTTGAATTGCTTAGCCTAGCCTGCTGAGTTACCGTGTGTTTCTATGGAGGGGATGGGCTCATCAGTAATAGTGGCAAGTTGTATAATTTTACCCCAAATACAATTCTCTATTAAATTTAATTGAGGAATTACAATTAACCCGAAGCGCTACAATAAATTACAAAAAATCACCCCTAGCTCAATAATGTTCATAAATTAGTGATTTCCACTCCATGTTTTGATTTTTTAGTATACGTATAGATTTTTTTCCAGTATGAACATGACTAAAAAGTCCCCTATTACTTGTTACCCTCTGTCGCATATCCATCCCTCCGTCTCCGAAGGTTTCCCACTGATAAACTTGATATATAAGCTAGTTGACCATAATACTCGGATCAAATTTGATTTTGGGTTTGAAAATCCGAGGAGTTCTGGATTTACCTCCTTGAAATTTTGAAATTATATGAACAACTCATGAACGATATCAAAAATGTCTTCAAACTTGATATGTAACTTGTTTGTGTATCACAAAATTTTAGTCCGACTTCGGACCCAGAAGTTCAAGTGTTTTAGTGTTATGCCCCTCTAAATTTCTTTTGATTTTATCGTTTCCGAATGATATGAATGAAATAATATATTGTCTTCAAACTTGGTATGTAAGTAGTTTACTACAATACTTTGTTCGAGTTCGACTCTGGGCTCGGAGGTGCAAGGGGTTTGTAGTTATGCCTTCCGTAAATAATGTTAAGTTCGAAAAATTTGTTAGATTACGATGACATTTTTTCCTTTTGACCCTATGATCAGATTATCAACGATCTGTTTTCAACATAACATAGACCTTTCTGCTTTTCGCTTTTATGAGAAATTTGTCTTTTAAATTGTCGTATGAATTCATGTAATTATTAAATTACAAAATACCGATTTACTTTCTGCATATAGCCAGTTTGGCAACTTATGTCTCTTCGGTGCATATATATCCAAAACATTGGAAATCTAAAAAGAATAAAAGATATCTAAATTAACAATGAAATCTCTACAAATATATACTAGGTTAAGGGACATAACTCTTAAAAATCACTTGTATGTTTGTTTTAATCCATTTCATAAGTATATTGCAAGGTTCTAAGTAACACAGATGATTTTGTTTTTTTTTTCACATATAATGCTTAAAAAGCGTCAATGAAACTGACTATTCTAATCATCTAGCTGATATAAAGAGTTCTCTCCCTTAAGCTAGGTATATTACCTTAAAGCAATGAAGCAACGCTCCTTCATCTAGAAGTCACTATAACGCTTTCAACATTAGCTATGCTCATGCCTCATAGTAAGTTCTGGACGGCCCGAGCACCAGTTTTATCGCAATGTAATGGTAAATGTCGAGCAACATCCATGCATCTTCTGTTTTGCTCAAATGCTGATACAAAACAAATAATTTGATGGATCTTCATTGAATGCCAAAATTAGTTAAGTAAAGGAGATTAATTTTAGTTAATAAGTTTAAATCAAAATTTTCTTATTTAGCTTTTGAAAGTTTCTTTTAGGCGAGCGACAAAGTTCTTATCTATATACTGGGTTTGTGAAAACCCTTTGGGCTAACAGTCCACAAGCAGTACCAACGACATATTTGTTTAAACATGTGTGTATAGCAAAATATCAAAGTTGCTGTAAAATGATATTGTAATAAGATAAAAAGAAAAACAGGAAACGCCTACAATGGCAGAAAAATACAGTTACTTGCCACAGCGTACCAAGGATATACACACGAATAAACAAAGACAAACGTAAACAATGATGGGAACACGGACCAGCAGGACTTGGCAGAGGCACTAGCAAAAGCCAGCTTTAGGGTTAAACCGGTTT
>MJUU01037407.1:70362-87645 GCA_002080025.1 Modiolus philippinarum | reverse complement strand
AACCATAAATATATTTGAAGTAAGATAGTCTCTTCAAATATATTCCTTAACCAAACAATGGAACAACACTTTTATTGTTGTTCATCTTAAAGTCGTCATCAGACCTTCAACAATGAACTTCGCATACACCTAATAGTAAGTTCAGCATGGCCACTATCACCGGTTTGAGCGACAATCATTGCTAGATGTCGAACAATTCATTTGAAATTGAAGAGTGGTCATTGATGCGGGATCGTCAACAAACATAAATGAAACTTGTCAAGTGGTTTTACAATCACTGTCATTCGTTGAGTGGAAGCTTTTTTATGTATTACATTTTAACAAAACATGCACAAATACAATTAAATATCATTTTGCTTATACCAGAAATTTAAGCTTTCCTGATTTTAATTTCAAATCTCGATAATACAACGTAACAACTGTTTGTTCATTAATTAGGACGACCAGACATGTATTCAGAGCTTCAAGTTACAGTACTAATTGCTGTTGGTATTTCATGTATTTCATCATCTTTGGGATCTGAGGACATAGATTGTGTTATAGAAAATGGAGGAGAATTAGCCATAGTTTGTAGAAATCATTCACTGACACATATTCCAAAACTAAATGTTTCTGATCCATCAAAAGTTGTTGCTTTGTAAGTGACTTTTAGTTTTACCACTTTAGAACTGAAAAATAACGTAATAAGTCATTAGAAAATTAAAATAATTCTAACCTACAGAGATGTTATGTATTGGTTAGTCTGCTACTATTTAGTTGTTTCTGAGCATGTTTCTGTTACTTTAGAACTGTTGCAAATACCTTGAATATAATTCATACTGAAAAAACATTAATAGCTGAAAATGGTTATTTCCATTTTGACCACATCCTTGCTATAATTTTTTTATATATTGAAATGTTTATCGAATGTATCACGTTTTAACCGAAAAAAATGTTAGCTACAAAATACAAAAATACTGATGTTGCATAATAGACAGAAATTTTGTTATGCTAAACTCAGCTTGATTGCATCAAAGTATTTACAAAAGGTTAACAAGAAAACAAGGTTAAATAGTATGTTGGGAATACCTCTCATTTCACAAACATTGACCATATGAAACAAACACTCATGTTAATTATTTTTTCAACTAAAAAGCTTCAATCATATTACACCGTATATTCATAAGAAAACAGTGAAAGGATATGGAATAAATGAACATGAGACAAAGTCTCAACAAATACATGGTAGAACCAAGCAAAGGAACAACACTTTTATTGCATGTATAAAGATGATTCTACAAAGAAAATGTAAATAAATTTGAAGTTTTTAATTGGTACACAAACGTCAATTCAAGTAAAATGTAATTCGCATTAAGGGAGTATTAGCGTCAGATTTCGGAATCATTCGATATCCTCGGGTTTTATCCATTCAAACATGGTTAAATTTATTTGCACATGTATCATATTCTCTTTGGTATATGTCACTTTAAAACGCATAAAATAGACAATATGTAAAATTTTACAAACTTCCAATTATATTTTCATATATTTTAAGGCATATAAACGGCCAATAGAATTTGAAGGAAAACCCTAGAGAGAACTGTTTCCCGCCAAACTTTTGACGTCTTATATCTCAAAAATTCTTACATGGATTTTCAATTTTTTTGCTCATGCTGTACTACTAGCAAATTTCTTGAAAACAAAAGGTCAACATTTTAATTATAATTCAAAATTTTCTGACACTCGAACTTCCTTAAAACAAAGCGTTGAAAATTTAGCTTGAATTTGGCAGGAATTTATTTTACAATTTAAACTGAAACGTCAATCAATTTTAATTTTCATTTGTGCAACTCATTCTTTTTACACAATGTTGAGTTAAACTAGCCAAAATAGTGTATCAATGAGAGTATTATCAAAATATGTTGTTCCTGGTCCAAAACACTATAATATTGACAGCTGAGAATACAAACGTTAATTAACAATAAAGGGATATGGGGTAAATGCAAATGAATCAAACTCTCTACAAATACATGGTAAAACTAAGCTATGGAACAACGCTTTTATTTTTGTTCTTAATCTCCACGAGGCCATCAACAATGGGCTGTACTTACATATCATAATAAGTTTAAGACGGTCCGCAGCACCATTTTGAGAGGAATTCATTGCTAGATGTCTAGCAACGCTACACCTATGAGACTTTACTAATGGATACGGGATTGTCAATAAATATCAACTTAAATGCCAAAGTGATCTTACAATCGCTGCCATCCGTTGCCCGACAAAAAGGCTAATGGAAGACGATCACAACATTTAAACAACCATAGGGCACTCATCGAGCCAAACTTGGCATAATAAACCTGGGTAATCTTTACTCTTCTTACACTTCATTACAAAATTAACCTGATGGCAATCAATAAAGAACATAAACAAATAAGGTAGGCTATCAGAAAGTTTGTTGCAAGTTAAAAATTTTTTGTCCAAGTTAACCAATTATTGGATTTTTTTCAATTGAGAGTATTCAAACGGCATAGGTAGAAAAACTACGCTGTGTTTCAGAGTTTTTGGAATTGGTACAAAATTGGAATCAAAATGTTTTCAGTCTAGATTTGAAAAAAAACTTATCTAACTTTAATATTTTCAAAAGTGTATCTGCTAGGTAGAAATAAGAGTATCCCGTTTAGAAAGGTTCAGATAGTTTACCTCAATTGGAAAAAATCTTTTATGCAACTATTGGAAACGATTTATTTCACTAATTCAAAATGTTTATTTACTATGTAGCATTCCGAACCTCTCTGTCTGTTAGAGTTTTAGGAAATAAACCAAACTTTGAAGGAACGATTTCTGCAATCAATTTATTGAAAATGTAAATTATAGCTAATTACTATATTATAATGAAAAGAAAATGTTACCCGACTCAAGTACGTCACGCAGAAAGTAACAATGAATGTATTGATACTGATCCTGGGCAATTCGCTTTGATTTTTTTTCTTTTTTTTTTTGAAGAAATTAGTGATGCTGTCCCTGCGCATTTCGCGTGTTATGTAAAAAGAAAGGTTATCAGGTAGATTTCTCAAAACAATGGCCTTTGAAATTTTTTAGACATCAACCAAACTGTGAAAGATAAAGAAAAAGTCCAATTCTGAGATTTCTTAGTGTTCCGAAATAAGTTTGGTACCAAAAAAATGATAAAATACAGGATAAAATAAAATCTTAATTCAGAAGATTGGAATCGTAAGGACCCCTTAATTTTTTTTGCATTAAATCAAGATCCCAAAAGAATATTGCACATCTACAAACTATATGTAACAACTCTACAACAAAATCAAATTTAAATTCAGACACTGAAAGTAGAAATATTATTAAGAGATTATTTTTTATCTCTTTAAGCAAAGGAACTATATTCTTTTCTAGCTTCCCCTTTCAGAGTTTTCAGTCAAACCTAGTTATCTAATTTGACAGTTAACTTTCCTTTTCAGACTATTCAGTCACAATCAGTTATCTAATTTGAAAGTTAAATCTCCTTTTCAGAGTTTTCAAGCACAACTAGTTATCTAATTGGACAGTTAACTTCCTTTTCAGAGTTTTTCAGTCAAAAGCAGTTAACTTATTTGATAGTTAACGTCCCCTTTCAGAGTTTTGAGTCATAACCAGATATCTAATTTGACAGTTAACTTTTCTTTTCAAAGTTTTCAGTCAAAACCAGTTAACAAATTTGATAGTTAACTCTCCTTTTCAGATTTTTCAGTCATACCCAGTTATTTAATTTGACAGTTAACTTTCCCTTTCAGAAGTTTTCAACTACAACCAGTTATCTAATTTGACAGTTAACTTTCCATTTGAGAGTTCTCCGTCATAACCAGTCATTTTATTTGACAGTTTACTTCTCCTTCAAGAGGTTTCACTCATAACCAGTTATCTGATTTGGCAGTTAACTTTCCTTTTCAGAGTTTTTATTCACAACCAATTATCTAATTTTTACAGTTAACTTTCTTTTCAGAGCTGTCAGTCATAACCAGTCATCTGATTTGACAGCTAACTTTTCCTTTCAGAGTTTTTAGTGACAGCCAGTTATCTAATTTGACAGTTAACTTTCTTTTCAGACCTTTCAGTTACAACCAGTTATCTAATTTGATAGTTTAAACTTTCCTTTTCAGAGGTTTCAGTCATAACTAGTTATCTTATTTAGCAGTTAATTTCCTATTCAGGGTTTTCAATCACAACCAGTTATCTGATATGACAGTTAACTTTCCTGTTAATAATTTCAGTCAAAACCAGTTATTTATTCTGACAGTTAAGTTTTCTTTTCAGAGTTTTCAGTCCCAACCAGTTATTAAATTTGACAGTTAACTTCCCATTCCAGAGTTTACAGTCATAACCAGCTATCTACTTTGACAGTTAACTTACCTTTACAGAGTTTTCAGTCATAACCAGTTATCTAATTTGACAGTTAACTTTCCTTTTAAAAGTTTTTAGTCACAACCAGTTATTTAATTTGACAGGTAACTTCCTTTTCAGAGTTGTGATTCATAAACAGTTATCTAATTTGACATTTAACTTTCTTTTCAGAGTTTTTAGTCATAACCAGTCATCTACCTTGACAGCTAACTTTCCTTTAAAGAGTTTTTAGTCACAACCAGTTATCTAATTTGACAGTTAACTTCCTTTTCAGAGCTTTCAGTCACAACCAGTTCTCCAATTTGACAGGTAACTTTCATTTTCTCACTTTTCAGTCATAACCAGTTTTCTGATTTGACAGTTAACTTCCCCTTTCAGAGTTTTCAGTCACACCAAATTATCTAATTTGATAGTTAACTTTCCTTTTTAGAGATTTCAGTCACAACCAGTAATCTAATATGACACTTAACTTTCCTGTTTATAATTTCAGTCACAACCAGTTATTTAATTTGACAGTTAAGTTTCCTTTTCAGACCTTTCAGTCACAACCAGTTATCTAATATGACAATTAACTTTCCAATTCAGAGTTTTCAGCCACAACCAGTAATCTAATTTGATAATTTACTTTCCCTTTTAGAGTTTTCAGTCATAACCAGTTACTGTGAAAGTACTATTGTTCGTGGGGTACCAATTTCGTGCATTTCGTAGTTGAATTAAACCACGAAATTTGATACAAAACGAAATACAATCTCCCGTTGACTTGTATTGTTGAAAGTCATAAACCACGAATTTAAGAACCCATGAAATAATTACTTGTCTGATATCCATGAAAATTGGCATTAATGATTAAAAGTACTTTCACAGTATCAAATTTGACAGTTAACTTTCCTTTACAGAATTTTCAGTCATAACCAGTTATATAATTTGACAGTTAACTTTCCTTTTCAGAGTTTTGATCCATAACCTGTTCTCTGAATTGAGAGGTAACTTTCCCTACCAGAATTTTTCAGTCATAACCAGTTATCTTATTTGACAGTCAACTTTCCTTTTCAGATTTTTCAGTTACAACCAGATATCAAATCTGACAGTTAACTTTCCTGTTCAGAGTTTTCATTCATAAGCAGTTATCTGATTGACAAGTAACTCTCCTGTTCAGAGTTTTTAGTCACAAACAGTTATCTGATTTGACAGCTAACTTTTCTTTTCAGAGTTTTTAGTGACAGCCAGTTACCTAATTTGACAGTTAACTTTCTTTTCAGACCTTTCGGTTACAACCAGTTATCTAATTTGATACTTAACTTTTTTCAGAGTTTTCAGTCACAACCAGTCATCTGAGTTGACAGCTAACTTTTCTTTTTAGAGTTTTTAGTGACAGCCATTTATCTAGTTTGACAGTTCACTTTCTTTTCAGACCTTTAATTAGAGCAAAAATACTGTCCCAAAAGATGTTCAGTCAGGGATTTGTTGTTACTTTTAGCCCTTCAGAAATTCTATGGCCGTCACCATTACATCATTGACAGATATGACGTGTCTGTGTCCCAAATGAAAACGAACATTTTCAGCTAGATTTCACGATTTCAGGGATTAGAAATAACCGGATTTGACTCAACCCTGGATTGACTCACTTATAGTGGGACGGGATCCGCTAGCGTAGCAGGACAAGCTTACCCTTCCGGAGCACCTGATGTCACTCCCGGTTTTCATGTGAGTTCAAAATATGAGTGCCTTAGTTCTTAATGTTATCTTTTTATTTCCGTGCATTGTAGCTGTCTCACGTCCTTGTTATGTCTCTGTTTTTATTTGTTACCGTTTTTGCCATGTCTTTGGACTTCGATTTTTGTAGTCATCGCTTCCCTTGTTCCTTCGGTATTCTACTGCCGTTGTTTAAATTACAACCAGTTATTTAATTTGATAGTTAACTTTCCTTTTCAGAGGTTTCAGTCATAACTAGTTATCTGATTTGGCAGTTACCTTTCTTTTTCAGTGTTTTCAATCACAACCAGTTATCCGATATGACAGTTAACTTTCCTGTTTATAATTTCAGTCATAACCAGTTATTTAATTTGACAGTCGAATCCCCCTTTCAGAGGTTTCAGTCACACCAGTTATCTAATTTGATAGTTAACTTTCCTTTCAGACTTGTCAGTCACAACCGGTTAACTGATATTGCAGTTAACTTTCCTGTTTAGAATGTTTAGTCATAACCAGTTATCTAATCTGACATTTAACTTTTCTTTTCAGAGTTTTCAGTCACTACCAGTTATCTTATTTGACAGTTAAGTTTCCTTTTTAGACCTTTCAGTCACAACCAGTTATCTAATATGACAGTTATCTTCCTCTTCCAGAGTTTTCAGTCACAACCAGTTATTTAATTTGATATTTAAGTTTCCTTTTCAGACCTTTCAGTCACAACTAATTATCTAATATGACAGTTAACTTTCCCTTTCAGAGTCTTATACCACAAACAATAATCTAATTTGATAGTTTCCTTTCCCTTTTAGAGTTTTCAGTTATAACCAGTTACTGTGAAAGTACTATTGTTGGTGGGGTACCAATTTCGTGCATTATGTAGTTGAATTAAACCACGAAATTTGATACCAAACGAAATATAAATCTCGTTGAATTGTATTGTTGAAAGTCTTAAACCACGAATTTAAGAACCCATGAGATATTTACTTCTCTGCTTTCCACGAAAATTGGCATTTATGATTAAAAGTACTTTTACAGTGTCAAATTTGACAGTTAACTTTCCTTTTCAGAATTTTCAGTCATGACCAATTTTATAATTTGACAGTTAACTTTCCTCGTCAGAGTTTTGCGCCATAACCTGTTCTCTGGTTTGACAGGTAACTTTCCCTACCAGAATTTTTCAGTCATAACCAGTTATATAATCTGACAGTTAACTTTCCTTTTCAGAGTTTTTAGTCATAACCAGTTATCTACTTTTACAGTAACTCTCTTTTCGGAGTTTTGAGTCATAACTTGTTATCTATTTTGACAATTAACTTTTCTTCTCAGAGTTTTTTGTCATTGTCAGTTATCTGATTTGACAGTTATTTTTCCTTTTTAGAATTTTCAGTCATAACCAGGATTGGGTTGCACAAACCTCGTTTAAGTTTATTGAGGTGTAAATTTAAAGTGTAAATTAATTTGGCTGNATATCTTAAAGATTTAAATTACACTTTAAATTAAAACGTTAGTTAACTTTAATTGACGTTTGGGCAACCCAGTCCAGTTATCTAATTGGACAGTTAACCTTCCTTTACAGAGTGTTCAGTCATAACCAGTTATCTAATATGACAGTTAACTTCCATTTCATGTTTTTCAGTCAAAAGTAGGTATCTAATTTGACAGCCAACTTTCCCTTTCAGAGTTTTGAATGACAACCAGTTAACTAATTTGACAGTTAACTTACCTTTACAGAGTTTTCAGTCATAACCAGTTATCTAATTTAACAGTTAATTTTTCTTTTCAAAATTTCAGTCACAACCAGTTATCTTATTTGTCAGTTAACGTCCATTTCAGAGTTTTATGTCAAATAGCTAAATACCGAAGTTACTGTGAATTTATCTTCTGCATATGCGCATTTCGACACTTTATGTCTCTTCAGTGCAGATAAAATCTTAACGTTTGGAAGTCCATAAACTCGAAGATGTTAAAACTGAGAGAGAACAAATAACCAATAAGTTCTAAATGTAAAGCTAAAATCAGTTAAGGACAGAGCTTTGCATGAGGGAGATACTCCTTAGTTTTCAACAAAATTTACAAAACTTTAGATATTGTAAGGTTCCGAATAGAATCGGCTTTCGGGTCAGCACCGAAGTACTGACTACTGGGCTGGTGAATACCCTCGGGGACTAACAGTCCACCAGCAGAGGCATCGACCCGTGGTAACAAATAACTAAATACCGAAGTTACTGTGAATTTATTTTCTGCATATGCGCATTTCGACAACTTATGTCAAAAGTAGGTATCTAATTTGAAAGCCACCTTTCCCTCTCAGAGATATCAGTCACAACCAGTTATCAAATATGGCAGTTAATTTTCCTGTTTCGAGTTTTCAGTCATAAAAAGTAAACTAATCTGACAGTTAATTTTTCATTCGGAATTTTCAGTCACAACAATGTATCTAATTTGACAGTCAACTTTCCCTTCAGACTTGTTAGTCACAACCAGTTATCTGATTTTGCAGTTAACATTCCTGTTTAAGAATTTTCAGTCACAACAAGTTATTTAATTTGACAGTTTATTTTCTTTTTCAGACCTTTCAGTCACAACCAGTTATCTAATACGACAGTTAATTTTCCCATTCAGAGTTTTCAGTCATAACCAGTTACTGGAAAGTACTATTGTTCGTGGGGTACCAATTTCGTGCATTTCGTAGTTGAATTTAAACACGAAATTTGATACCAAACGAAATACAAATCTCCCGTTGACTTGTATTGTTGAAAGTCTTAAACCACGAATTTAAGAACCCATGAAATAATTACTTGTCTGCTATCCAGGAAAATTGGCATTTATGATTAAAAGTACTTTTACAGTATCAAATTTGACAGTTAACTTTCCTTTTCAGAGTTTTGAGTCATAAACTGTTCTCTGATTTGACAGGTAACTTTCCCGACCAGAGTTTTCAGTCATAACCAGTTATATAATTTGACAGTTAACTTTCCTTTTCAGAGTTTTCAGTCACAACCAGATATCAAATCTGACAGTTAACTTTCCATTTCAGAGTTTTTAATAACAACCAGTTAACTAATTTGACAGTTAACTTTTCTTTACAGAGTTTTCAGTCATAACCAGTTATCTAATTTAACAGTTGATTTTTCGTTTCAGAATTTCAGTCACAACCAGTTATCTAATGTGTCAGTTAACTTCCATTTCAGGGTTTTCAGTCAAAAGGAGTATCTTATTTGACAGCCATCTTTCCTTTTCAGAGGTTTCAGTCACAACCAGTTATCTAATATGACAGTTAATTTTCCTGTTTTTAGTTTTCAGTCATAAAAAGTTATCAAATCTGACAGTTAAATTTTCATTCGGAATTTTCAGTCACAACCAGTTTTCTAATTTGATAGTTAACTTCCCCTTTCAAAGTTTTCAGTCACAACCAGGTATTTAATTTGACAGTTAACTTTCCTTTTCAGAGTTTTCAGTCATAACCAGTGATCTAATTTGACAGTAAACTTTCCTTTTCAGAGTTTTCTGTCATAACGAGTTATCTAATTTGACAGTTAACTCTCCTTTTCAGAGTTTTTTATTCACAAACAGTTATCTGATTTGACAGTTAAATTACCCTTCCGGAGTTTTCAGTCATAACCAATTAACTAATTTGACAGTTTACTTACCTTTCTAGAGTTTTCAGTCATAACCAGTTATCTAATTTGACAGTTGGAGTATTTGACTCTTACATTAAGGCGCAATTTCTGTGAGTATTTTTATTTGTAATTTTGATTTAAAACACCTGTAGTAAGTATGCAATTACCTATGTGTTGACAGTCTGAAACAATCACATTTTTAAAAATTATACCATTCCCTTATGGTATGGAAAGACATACTGTTGTAAGCGTGGAAATTTTCGAGTTCGGGTAATTTTTGCAAAATTTACAGTCTATGGAAATAAACATATTGGTGGTGACAGAACCAGTTCTTTTATGATTTACCCTCATTACCCTTTTCCTTGAATGAATAGTCATTTTGAAGCTGCATTTAGATATGAGCTAATTTTGCTGCTTTTATTGGAATGTATTGGTTGCGCGCAAATTAATTGGATATCACACATAAAGTGCTTTCACATTATCGACGTTTCTATTGGACCACTGTGAGATTTCGTTCTCCGTGATTTTGTAGATAAAAACATAATTAAGATTTTTAAAGGACCCATTTATCACACACTGGTACAGAGAGATTACAAATTCATCTTGAGGTCAATTCTATGGATCATTTAAGGTAGATTTTTGTCTGGAAAATTATTTCTAAAAATTGTCAGAAAATAATATAGTTTGGTTAACAAAATTCAGTTAGCATATTGAAATCAAAACAGGTAGACGGAAAATGTTCCAAAACTAAACAGAAAATGTCATTTATGCAATACAGTGATGTGGGTGATGAATTTAGAAGCAAATATGATTATTTACTTTCTTAAAGAAGTAAACGTTTTACTGATTATTATATAAAACATCCAAATACATTTAAAATGAAAAGTTTACGCGCTTTAAGTAATGTTTAGTATATAAAAGGCTTTCATTGTTCATAAAGAATATAGAAAAAAGAAGGGAAACGGGGAATGGTTCAAAGAGACAACGACCCAAATGGGAGTAATAACAACTCAAAGCCACCATAAGATCTTCAAGAACGGTGAGAAAACCCCACACCCAACGGCAGGTCGGAGTCGGCCACTGAATAAAGAGTAATCAAGTAATCAAGCCTTACTATAATTCTAAAAAAATATAGTATATTATGATACTCAGTTGTTGTTTCTAATCATATTTGTTTTGTTTCATATTGTGTATTTTATATCATTTATATATTATGATTTGTTTTGCTCATGTTACATACATCATACATTTGTATGTCTGATTCAGTAAAATAAATCTAGAAATCTTGTCACCTTGTAACGGTGTTGTTATTAGAAACAAAACAGCGACGTCACAAGCAAGCAAACAGAGAACAGCACTTCGGCACTAAACATTATTAATTTATGAAACTCACAACAGAAAAAATCTATTCGAAGGAATTGTATATCGCTGGATATCAACTCTCGTTATATAATTTCAAATATAATGAACTAGCCAAGGGCTCGTTTATCATATTTTGAAATTATGTAACTCTGGTTGATTTCCAGCGGTATACAAGCCTTTCTCGTTATGAAAACTAAACAAAATATCCTTAAAATAATCTTTAAGAAAAAAAATAGAAAACACCTAAATTGAGGCTTCTAACTTAGCATAACGTAATAAATAGTCTTTTAAATTTTCTGGGTTACAGATTTCATAAGTTGTTTTTAACTTTTTAGAAGTTTTATCATAAATATGACCAATTGATATCTAAATATGGCGCTACTCGTACACAGCTTATTATTATGGACGTTTGTAATCCTCGTTTTACGGAAATGTTGTTGGAAAATGCCAGAAACTGATTAAAGATCCGGAAAAGCTGGGACGTAACTTACGTAAAAGAAGAAATCGGCAAGATACTCTGCTTAAATCCGTTAAATCTGGGCACTTTCTGCCATTTTTTATGAACTGGGGATACAAAAAATGTACAAAAAATGTAAATCTGAATATATATTTAATAATTGCCGATGTTATAATGATTTATGATATATGAGCAACAAATCGTGTGCACACATTTTTGTTTCAGACGTATTCATGGTATTGCAGGTTCAGAAATGTCAAAATTAGCTACCCTCCCCTACGAATTAAGGGAAAATATGAAATATTCAGGCTCTCGTTGATAAAAAAAATATTGGAATTCTAATGTGTATTTCACTAATGCTGACATGCAAAAGATCATTTATTTTAAAAGGTCTCTCTTTTGCTCGAAATTGTATGCAAAATGAGAGTTTTCCGTTTTTCAGAATTTCTGCCGTTTTGACTTTGAGATGCATGATACTTCATGAAATTGATATATAACTTCAAAATGTTAATTAAATACCCTTTCATTATATTTAAGCCATTAGAAAATATGCTTTTAAACATTTTAGACTAACTACAGTCTCATAAATTACAAACATATAACCCCTTACCACAAATATTCAGCACAATTAATTTCATTTTATTCAGCTTGAAAAGCTTAAACATTGTATAAAGGTCCAATTACATATCATTTCAAACATCAAAATACACAGAGACTCCTATATATCACAAATAAGATCATGTGCGTGTTTTATGGGCAGTGAAACAACAATTCAATTTTGAATATTGTCGAATTCCCAAATGCTGAAAATTCCCATTTTTCACGACAATCGCCCAAAATATACAATTTTACCCATATTTTGGCGTTAAAATTGCATATTGCGATATATAAAATGCATTATTTTAAAAGAAAGTAAAAAATTAGTATGTTTTGTTCATATATATATGTACAGACAGGCATATTCTGGAGATTTTTAAGCATCATTTTCTTGGGGTAGGGGTAAAATTTTAAGTATTTGGAGTCACATTGAACACTTCTTGTTCTTCTAAACATTGTTTTAAGATAACTTGTATGTCGGTTAGAACAACGAATTAGCATATCTGCAGATTAATCCTCCCGATTGCCACATATAACTATTTAAAAATGAAATTTTGGACAAATCTGAAATGATGAAAATTCCCATTTTCATCAATTCTGTACAAAATATTGAGTTGAAGCCGAGAAGTGAGGCTTAAAATGACAAATCGTGATAGAATTTATGGAACTTTGTTATTTGCAATGCAGATTTTGCGTGTTTTGTTATTTTCATGCGAATATAGACAAAAATTGACTAGTATAGGGAAACTTTGTTCGGGTAGTGGTAAGATTTTCGGTAGTTAGAGTCACACTAAACACTTCTTGTTTTTCAAAACAATGTATTAAGGCAACTTATGTATCGCTAATGTATTAAGCCAACTTAGCTATCGCTTAGAACAATCAAATGACATATCTGTAGATGCATCCTCCCGATTTGACATATATTACGATTTACCAATGGACTTTGGACAAATCTAAAAAGCTGAAAATTCCCATTTTTCATCAATTCTGTACAAAATATTCAGTTTAAGCTGACAATTGGGACTTAAAATGACAAATCTTGATAGACATTATGGAACATTGTTATATGCAATGCAGTTTTGTGTGTTTTGGTTGTTTTTTTTTTTTTGCGAATATAGTAAAAAAAAATTACTTATAGACATTTTTACTATTCAACGTCGAAACCGAATCCGAAACCGAGACCGAAACCGAAACCAGCATATATTGAATAAAATGTGTTTTATTTCTTTTTACTGCATGTATAATCAGTTTCTTATTGGCTCAAAAGTTAAGCTTTCTTTTTGAAATCTGAACAGTTGATTTAGTTATGAATACAATTTAATACAATCAATAAGAATTAAGGCATTTCATAATAGATATGTAATCATTTTGCTATTCCGTTTCAAAATGTAATTGATGAACAAAATAATCTACATACATATTCATATAAATGTAAATTTTTTC
This sequence comes from Modiolus philippinarum, assembly GCA_002080025.1. Taxonomy (NCBI): domain Eukaryota; kingdom Metazoa; phylum Mollusca; class Bivalvia; order Mytilida; family Modiolidae; genus Modiolus; species Modiolus philippinarum. Next base: position 74,100 of record MJUU01037407.1, on the reverse strand, counting down.
ATGTATTTTTAAGAATTGGTTCATATGCATTTACTCTTCAATCTAAGTGAACAATAGCACTACAAACCTCGCACTTCAAAAGACTACTAGTATTTCTTTTCATTTTACATCTTTTAGTTAGGACTGAAAATAAGAATTATTTTTTACTTTTTTCGTATCGGTATTTGTGTTGATCTGAATATCTCACGTTCTCTTGATGTTTTGTGTCTTTAATCGTTAGTGAAAGACAAGAAGGTTTGACATGAGAGCAGATGAAGATCCGAAATTCCTCTATAATATTCAAGTCATAAATTTAAAATAAACGTAATGCTAATCTTGATGGACAACAAAAACGAATGTAAAAAATGTGAAACCTGACAGGAAAAATGAATAAGCATGTATATTTTGTATTTCAATATTATAGGTTATGGGATTTGTGACAATGTTTGGATGCCAACGAACAGCAGAATCGAGGGACATGGGGGTTGAAAACTTGGCAGTTTTAGATTAAAAAAGTTAAAGTTAATTAAACAAATCCATGGAGAAAAGGAATTTTCGTAGTCAGATTTAAGTTTATGAGATAAACTCGATCTTTATTCAGTTTTTTTTCAAATTTATTTTACCATATCCTTATCTTTGAGTTAATGGTCTTCCAAATGTTTAGATTTTATCTGCACTGAAGAGACATAAGTTGTCGAAACGCGCATATGCAGAAAGTAAATTCACAGTAACTTCGGTATTAAGTTATTTGAGCAATTTTAAAATATTGCAATATCAAAAATGTGTGAATATTAGTATGAAAAGTATGAATAGGGTCTGATAAATAGGATTTTTTGTTTGCAGTTAAAGCTCAATCTATAGAAAGGACAAAAGCAATTCCGTTTTTTTTAACATGTTATATCATGATATTCTTTGAATAAATTAATATGCTGCAATATACAAATTTCATGCATTTTAACAAAAAGGATATTAAAAGTAAGATTTTAGTCTTTGGTCTAAAATCAATCTTTTAATACGACCAAAACAAATAAGCTTTTCTTTAAATTTTATTTTAAATTTCCTTTCATTAAGACATACAAATTTCGGGAATTTAAGAATATAACGAGTATTAAATGAAAAATTTTCAGTCTGTAGTTTAATTCAGTATTTAAATTTAAAAGATGAATAAAACAATTAATGCTGTTTGGAAATTTAGTTTTAAAAATCCGTACAAAAGAGTTTTTTATGTTGTGATAACCTAATTTCATGAATTTTATCAAAAACAAGAAATTAAAAGTAAGATTGTAAGTCTGTGTTTTAAACTCATTGTTTGAGTATGACCAAAGCAATTCAGTTTTTGTTACTTGATATCCTTTTGAAGGAGTTTTAAATGTTGCAATAAAAAATTAATGGATTTTAGCATAAATATACCACAAACTTAATTCTTACTTTTCAAGCCTAATTATGCTAAACTTCGTGAAATATCGAAACATATAAAATTCCATGAAAAAATATAATGAAGTAAGATTATCAAATGCAAGAAAGCTGAATTCTTTTGGTAAGTTTTAAAGATTTAGTTTAAACAATAGAGTTGAAATATTGCCTTTCAAACATTTTTCTGCTAAAATTTTGGAAATTTGTACTTCATAACATATAAAATTCCCTCAAAAGGACATTGAAAAGGCACTTTTCAAAATACTTAATTTTTTTTTGTCGTTTTAAAAGATGGAGTTTAAACCTTAGACTTTAAATCTCAACATTTCATACCTTATTTATGCTAACTTTCATGAAATCACATACTTAAAATCTTACCTTTTATTATTGATTAAAATCAGGAAGTTTCTATATCGCAACACCTAATACTGATTCGAAACAATATGATGTTTTTTTGTTCAAAAACTGAATAAGTTTGGTTATTTCTAAAGAATGCGCGTACAAAAACAGACATTGACCTTATTTATTCTTGCTTTGTATATCGCAACACATAAAATAATCTCAAATAGATATAATGGAATTGTTTTCAAAAACTGTTGTTTTTTGTCATTTTTAAAGAGCAAGTTTAAAAACAAAAAATCTTACTTAATACTTATTTTTGCTAAAATTCATATAATTTGAAAATGTAAATATTCCAACAATATAAAATTCCCTGCTGATGATTTAACGAATATAATCCCCCAAATGCACCGTTTTTGGCCATTTTTTAAAGATTGAATTGAAACCACAGACTAAAAATCTTGCTTATAACGTTTTTTTGTGCAAAAATTAATAACAGTTATATATGGCAACATAAAAAAGTCTTTCAAAGAATACAATAGAGTTAAAAAAATAAAAAAAAACATCACTAAATAAGGAATAAAAATCTTAGTAAAAAATCTCCAGTTATTTTCTAATCTAAAGGACTGTGAAACTGAACTTAGTCGAAAAATAATCCTCCTTTGACCCGTGAATCAACTGTTCGTTTGCACCTACCAACACCTGTCTACTTCATTTCATTATATATAAAACAAACAAAATTTTTGTACGATTGATATAAAGAAAATTAAAAGCTATGAGCAGAATAAGCAATTTTGATTTGTAATATCAAATTCTGAATAGAGGTTTCCATTTCTGATTGGATGAACTATAAATAACTTATTGCGATTTCTGTTCCTCATGTCTCATTGGTTTAAACTAATACTTTTCGATAAATTCCGATATTGATTGGAGACTGCAGTTTTCGTACAAAAATCCTGTTTTCCGTTTGATTTCGATCAGAAACTTTGTATTATGATTGGAAACTCTAGATTTATTTTTGGCAAAATACCTGATTATTTCACAGCGGAACTAGCAATTCCACATTTTGGTGACTATCTCGGGAATGGTACATTTTTTCACTTTATTATTACTTATTATTATTTAATTGTACTACATAGTATTATTTGACTATTGGAAGTTCTATGTAGATATTGCAAAAAGAAACCTAAACAACTGAACTAATCAAACAGTTAAACGGTGTTTAAACATTGCTAACGCAATTCATATTGTATGTGCTGGTTTCGGTTTCGGTTTCGGTCTAGGTTTCGGATTCGGTTTCGACGATGAATAGTAAAAATGTCTAGTACAGGGAAAGTTTGTTTTGGTAAGGGTAAGATTTTCGGTATTTAGAGTCACATTGAACACTCCTTGTATTTCTAAACAATGTTTTAAACCAACTAATGTATCTCTTAAAACAATCAAATGGCATATCTGCAGATGAATCCTTCAGATTTGACATATATTTCGATTTAACAATGAACTTTGGACAAATCTGAAATGTTGAAATTCCCATTTTTCATCAGTTTGGGCCAAATATTGAGTTTAAAGTCAACAAATGGCTGTTAAAATACCGAATAATGATGTAATATATGCAACATTGTCATATATAACACAAATTTTGCGTGTTCTGTTTATTTTTATGCGAACATAGACAAAAAATTGACAATTTTAGAGAAAATTTTTTGGGGTAGGGGTAAGATTCTCCATATTCACAGTCACATTAGACACCCATTGATATTCCAAACACTTTTTAAAGACAACTCGTGTATCGCTAAGAAAAATTAATTTGCATAATCCTCAAGATTTGCTATATATAACGGGTAAACAGTGAAATTTGGCCAAAACTGAAATGTTGAAAATTCCCATTTTTCATCATTTTCGGGCACAATGTTGAGTTTAATGGATGTCTGCTGAAATACATGAAGACTCTTTACCAAACCCTTCGGGAAGTTTTGAGTTTGATTTTTCTTCCGTAGTGCGACAGTG
>MJUU01037407.1:26284-62150 GCA_002080025.1 Modiolus philippinarum | reverse complement strand
CTTTCTTTGTAGCAACATTCAAACAGCACCAGTATATGGAGTTTATTTCTCCTAACTAATTGGCTACTCAAGGGCATGTGGTCCATACAGTAACTTCCTTGATAGAGCCTGGTCGTACACAAATAGGTTACTTAAACAAGGGTACAAAAATGTAGGTTACCAATAACTTAAAGTCATCAATTACGGTCGACATCAAAATCTTCTGGACCTTTATGGGATATTTGTTATCAAAGGCTGTATGCATTATTCATGTAAATTATGGTTGAATTTGCTTCAGTCAGTAAGTTTTCAGAGGAAATAATCAAAATATGATTTTCTCATATGCTAAAATGTTAAATTAATATTCCATGCTGTCAGCCTTGTCTTTTTGTCTGGAAGACTCGTATGAGCTATCATTGTAAAGAAAGCATCTATACATCATTCCCGTATGTATTGGTCAAATGTACTTGAAACGTTTCATAGCAGCTGATAAAATAATGTTTGTCTCATTTGGTGTAAGGTTTAACTACATGTATATATTCCTCGCTTGTAGTCATCTTTTTAAAGTGGATCACAGAGAAATGAGTTTTTTTCTAAAAGACCTTCCATACATTATTCCTGGAAAGTTTGGTTGAATTGCCTCTGTGATTTCAGAGGAGGTGATCGAAATATGATTTTCCGTAAGGGTCTAGTGTTAAGCTATGTATTACGCTGGTGGCCATGTATTTTTGTCGTATCCGAAATAAATAAGCATACTTTGTCAAGGACCTTCAATATATTATTCCAGTAAAGTTTGGTCAAATTTAATATTATACTTTCAGAGCAGATAAATGAACCAAGAGGCTCTCAAGAGCTTGTATCACTCACCTGGACCCTGGCTAACACAGTCTTTCTTAAGGACCCAAATTAAACTATGGTGACACTTTGCCTAGGGGTTTCTAAGAGGAAAACCCCTTTGGTTCCAATCGGCTAAGCAGTTGCAGGGAAGATCTTTGAATGTGTTTTTATATAGGATCAATGTTTAATTATGTTTACTGCTGGCATATGTCATGGATATAGCGTGGAAATACATGTAAAAACGTCTTTCTGCATGGGACCATCTAAAGGCTATTGTGGTCAAGTTTGGTTCCAATTGGCTCAGTAGCTTTAGAGAAGAAGATTTTAAATTCTGCTTCAGCATAGGGTCCAATGTTAAAATTATGTTCCCATGTGGCGGCCATCTTGGATAAAGCGTGGACCTAAAAAACAACATTTTGTAGGGGACCATCTAAAGGCTATTGTGGCCAAGTTTGGTTTCAATTCGCCCAAAAATTTCTGAGACGAAGATCTTTGAATGAAAAGTTTGGACGGTTGAGAGACAAAAAGTGATGGCAAAAACTCACCCTGGTTATAGCCAGGTGAGCTTATGATGTTTTCCAACCGGGTCCAATGTTAAACTGGCAGCCATATTTTGAACGGATCAGAATTTTTTTTGTAAAGGAGACTCCATACATCTTTCCTGCTATGTTTGGTTAAATATATGTCAGTAATATAATAAAACGTTATATGCACAACTATACATACCATGCTTGCTAAATCACTAAGTTCTGCTAAGCAGTATCAGAGGAGTTGTGCTGAAAAACTTTGTGATGAATAGCAGACAAGCAGGACAAAAGTTGGGGATACATGATTAACCTTATGCACGGTCATTGTTACTCTATCCAAGAGCTGAAAAAAATATCAATTCAAGATAAACAAGAGGATACCGTGAGGATGAGACACATTTACATGACTATTTAGGATAATGTCACTGTTCACTCAAGTCAATGATAGTGAATAAAATGTGACTAAGTAAAATAGACTCTTTACTACGAAGGAAGTCTTCGTCTTCCACCGTTGCCTGCTAACAGATTATTCGAAAAGATTTATCATGGGGACAATAGACACATGTTCATTGTCCTTCATTGTCATCATTGATGTGTGTATCAAGCGACTCTCTATGCATTTCTTCAACAGTGATGATCGACCTGAGTGTATTCCATGCAATTGTCCTTATACAATTCAACATGTTTTAATTGAATGTGTAGATGTTGCCGATATCAGGCGTGATTTTTATTCTGCTGATTGTCTTAAAGACCTATTTACAAACGTCGATGGCGACAAAATCGTTCAATTTTTAAAAGCAATCAATTTATTTAGTAAGATTTAAATGGATTTAATTTATAGTTGTAATATTGTTACAGTTAAACTGTCATTTCTTCTATAATGTTTTTTATGTTTTTTATATTTTATACTCTAGTTTTACTTGTATAAAGCTCCAATGGTTTTATATTGATCTTTTATATTTATTATAATTTTTCTACTTACTTAACAGTTCTCGCCACAATATAGCTGAAATATTGCTGAAGTTGGCGTAAAACATCATTCAATCAATCAATCAATCTATGCATTTCTTCAAAGTTCTCTCTTTGAGAATAATTCCATTTCCTGCAGTTAAATCTCTCTATCTACCAACTGATTTCTGGAAAAGCATCACAGAAACTAGAAGATTTTACGACGCAAATCATAAGAACCCACAGGAACAACTAATAAGTTAATCTTGTGATAATAGCGACCACTTTTCATTTTTTTTTATCATTTTTTATTTTTTAGGTAGTTAAATTTCCTATTTCCCACATTTTTGTCCACTTCTCTAAATTTTTTTATCATTTTTCCCATTTCCTAAAATTTTTTACCCCTTTTTCCCATTTCCCAAAACCGTGTCACCCCCCTCTTGTATGACTGTTTATGTTTTATCTCCACGAAAAAGCTGAAATATTGCTGAAAGTGGAGTAAAACAGCAATTAACCCATCGAAGTAAAGCACACAAATTAAGTTTATGCTACAAATATTTTTTTAAACATGAATTGAGATATTTTCTGTTGATTTGCAACCTGTAATTATTAAAAGAACTTTTTTTTTGTTTTGTTTTCATATATACGAACTTAAACAGTGAACTGTTTCTCGATCTTCGATTGAACTGTTTCATGCTCAATTAATTGCGTACTGTTACGTCATTCTAATCCTATCAGTGTAGGTTTGTAATATTTTAATTTTAGGAAATACAACAGTTATTTCATTCTCTGTTTCAGGAAATAGCAAAAACCATTGTCACTCGATGCTGGCTATGACTCACTAACTGTACCCACTGGGTTCTGTAATCAAATCTGGACGTTGGGCCAATATTTGTTGGCGTTTCCTTCAAAAGCATGAAATAACTGTGTAATGCTTATCAGGACTAAGCTAGTCCCCCATAGAGTACCGTGTTAAAATTACACGTTTCAAGTAATCGGTGCTAGGGACCGTCTTGAACTTATTATGTGGTAAGGTGTATGTTCTTTGTTGAAGGCCTCATTGTGACTTCAAGATGAAGAAGAATAAAAGCGTTGTTCCATCCAGAGTTTGTTACCGGACTGTCTAACACCGACTGTGACAAAATCGGACTTTTCACTGGCAGTGTGACGGGTGCCTTGCGTGGAGCAGATCATGCTTACCCTTCCGGAACACCTGATGATACCTCGGTTTTCATAGCAGTTCACAATGCTAGTGCTTTAGTTTTGTGACGTTCTTGTTCATTTTTGTTTGTTTATTTGTTATGTCTTTGTCATAATGTCTCAATTCGTGTTGCTATGAATAGTCATGATTATAGATTAATAATTTTAGAATTTCCCCTTTCCTCGTTCTTGCTTCGGTATTCGTTTGCCGATGTATCCATTTGCTTAATCTTACCAACTATCAATAGGGATTTTGTCTCAAGTACATTTACTCCATATACTTTTATTTATTCAAACTTTGTAGAAAGTTTTTTTTTAATTAATGTAAAGTGACAAGTTCTTCATCATGAAGAGACATATTTTAACAAGCTCATAAATCAACTGTTCTGAATTTGTAAAAAACAAAACTGGTTCTACCACAAGTAAAAGTACCCCCGTTTACCTTAAATGCCTATAATATTTTGTAGACAGAAATCATATAAATGAATACTGAAAACAAACCAAATACTGTGAAAGTGCTATTGTTCGTGGGGTTCCAATTTTCGTGGATTTCGTGGTTCACTCAAACCACAAAATTAAGTTCCCAACGAAATGCATTTTTTTTCATAGAGTTTAATGGATAGAATTCGAAACTACGAATTTAAGTGCCCACGAAATGGTGGTTTTCATGAAAACCACGAAAATTGATGTCCACGAATAAAAGTACATCCACAGTAAATCTTTTTAATTTATTAATATTCAGTTGACAACATTTTGGATTTGTAACAATATTTAAACTTCATTGTAACTTTATTAACATATGCCAGGTACATGAATCGTATTTTAGGGGCTCCGTCAACAGAGCTGACGGGCGCGCTCCAAGATGCTGCATCGAGAAATGCCCCGTTTGTGCGGGATAATACGGAAAGCCTGACCCAGAGTCATTGTAGGCGAACTGTGTCGAGGAACGCCACGCCCCATGCAGTATAAAGACCCCTTCTATTTTTCTCGTACAAGAGCAGACCCATTAGGGGTCGTATAAAAGGCTTACCTTCCTGCCCCTACCAATTTCCCAGTGGCACTCCAAACTCCTTTCCTTAGTTATCCCTTCCCCTTTTTATATATTACATCTTTTATTTACATTTTTTAATTGATTGACTTTTATAACTGATATATCTAGAATAATGGTAGTTTTGAAGGTCGACACAGAAAATATCACCGTATCGCGGCGAGTCCGATAGGACGAGCTGTGATACTAGTGATATTTTCTGTCGATATTCTGAACAAATCCGTTAAATTGGCTTTGGATTCCAGTGACCTGAAGACTTTACATATATACTAGCCTCTAACTGATACTGCCGATGTCTACTGAAATACATGAAGACTCTTTACCAAACCCTTAGGGGAGTTTTGAGTTTGATTTTTCTTCCGTAGTGCGACAGTGTTTTACCAGCAGACTAGATTCCTTGAGCTAGCCGGCAGTTTAGCGGCGAGCACTCTTTGACCCTTCTTTCAAAATAATGTTTTGTCATATGCTTTTTCTGTTCCAAGATAGTGGTCATTGAGTTAGTAGTCTACCTGCATTGGGTTTTATTCGCATGTTTATGATACTATAGGGAAACGGGATAGAGAAAGGGGAGGTTTGGGTACCCATTAACCGGATTAACCCTACCACCGGCTTTTGCTAGTGCCGGTACCATGTCCGGCTATCCTGAGTTCCTATCGTTATTTATGTTTGTCTCTTGTTTTCATTTTTGTTTTTCTGGTGAAGTTTGCTTGCAAATTGTGGCATGTGATTGTAGTTCCTGGCCATTGTAGGTGTTTGCTGTTTTCCTGTTTTTGTACATTTATACGTTTGAATTTTATATATTTATTTCTCTGATTTATACGTAAATTTTGGCTGAGGAGCGAAGTATGATACTACATGTCTTATGCATTATAATTCGTTCCGTAGCCTATAGTCTAGAGTACCAGAAAACAAAAATATCTAACATTCATCTCTCAGTACACTGACCTACAAGTAACAAATCAAATAGATTTATAAATAATCCTTTAATTAAATTACACTTGACCAACTGCTGCGACATGAGTAACTATTTACAACTACAAAAGACACTGTATAGAACCCGAGCGCCTGAAATATTTCTGACCCACAAAAATTCGAAAATAAATATTCTGCCAAAACAAACCTTCCAAGCCCCCCCCTCCTCCCCAAGAAAATAAAATCAAATGGTCGTCCCCTAACATATAACTTATATACTTACAGAGATCTGTCTTATAACTTATTATCAAGTTTACCCTATGGACTTTTCTTCAATCAACGACAGCTGTATAATATGTAAGTAGTTCTGTTTATAAAACATGAGGGAATTTCGAATAAGTTGAGACAGTTCGATCTACAGCAATAGTAACTTTTGTTCAACAATAGCAAGATCGAACTCACTATTGTACCGGAAAATTACGCAATGTTATGGTTAACTGCGCATGTCTTGTCAAACAAGAGTAATAGTCCACTCGACTCTTGTCGAACTATAATTAAAGTGTGACTTCGAAAACTGATCTTTCGATGGATTTCATTAGTCACTCCTTATTCTGATCAGGATTTCCCTCGTATGGACCAAAACAATAGTTGTTGATCGAACTGCCTCGTTATAATCATCAACAACTGTCAGTCTATAAATCTGTGTTTTAAAATTCGTAGTCGTTGGCCTCCAACTGAGAGCAGATCTTCTATTGATTCTAAGGATCGCCTGTTTGTTAACAAATATTAAATACGGGACTTTTGAGATAGGAACTCTTGTGTAATTGAAGGCGGAAAATATCACGTCAGACACCAGTGAAGCGGAGTGACTGGCTTCTTGGTCTATTGAAATAAATATATACTGCATAAAACACGAAATATTTATCAAACTGAAGTCTGTTGTTCTAATTGTTCCTAGATGACAATTCTTTATTTTAATTTTAATTTAAGAAAAACAATTAACCAGATTCAATATAAACCACCCTTAGCTCATTTGTGTGCATTAATTAGTGATTCTCTCTCACTGTATTGATGTATTGATATCTTCGTATAGTAACCGGTTTGAACACGTCTCAGAAGTCCCAGAAGTCCCGTATTGAAGAAGCATATGTGACTGTGACGATTCATTTCTTTTTCATGTACTCAGGATTCAGCTTTTTATTTTACTCAAAAGAGAATACAATATAGCATAAGAAGTACGAATAAAAAGAAAAATGCCAGTACATAAAATATATACGTAACATAACGTCATAATAGTCTAAGGCATAAAATTAATAAGGATTAGAAGAATAATAATGAAATAATAAGATCTACTTATTCTAAATCAAAAAGATATTCCCCGATAAAATAACGACAGTAAAATACCGAAGGAATAAAGGATTGGCAATTACAAAATTCAAATTCACGAGATATAGCAAAAAAGTGAACACAAAGAACCAATGACAAACGACATGATCCGCAAAACACGGAAATACATGTTGAAAAACATCCAAAACCAAGGCATTCGTAGTGTAAACACCCGTAAAACCGAGAGTGCCATCAGGTGCTCTGGAAAGATAAGCATGTCCTGCACGGTTAACACCATCCGCCACACTGTCAGTGAGTCCATCTAGGATAAAGAAAAATAACTGGTAGTATCAAATCCAGGAAGACGTTGATTTAGCTTAAAATGTCCGTTTTCATTGGGACACAGACACGTTGCTTTCATTGATGTTATAATGACGACCATGGAATTTCTTGAGGGATGCAAGTAAATTGGCCGAACAAATTCCTGACTCATCAAATTTTGTTTTGCGCTTTTCAAAAAAAAATATTGACCCAGCAAAATATCATTAAAATAATGTTTAATGTATCATCTTGGCTCGTTATTGAATTTTCTTGTATTGCAAAATGCATTTATATCAGACGGATTTTGAATATAATACAAAGAAATAAACTGGGCAAAAAAAGTTATGAATCATACATTTTTTCTTGCTAAGAAAATTTATATATATCTTTATAATAATCTTTTTTTTACTTTTGTAAGTTTTTTTTTATTATGTATGCCGATGTCTATCAAACTGACTAAATCAAACAATTGCAATTATTTTGCCATTTTCTTGATATAACCATTATTATTATACCTCATTATATGAACATTAATTTAATACTAAAATTTCTAAAAAAAGGTTACCTTTTTTCACTTTTTTCAATTTCTAACTATTTACCGGTCAATAATTTCTGAGACTATTGACTGGCATTTTCCAAAACTTTTTTCGCTTTCCTATTGGATAAAAATTTTGATGATAATTCAGAATGCTCTTACATCATTATTTCCAAGAGACAACTCTAAACTAGTTTGTAAATTACAGTGAACACTATTCACTTTTCAATAGAATAAACTTTGTTGATGAAAAAGATGTTATTGTTATTTGCTCATACATCATAGTAAGTGCAAGACATGTATACAGGTATTGTTAAGGGAGTATGAGTGTCAGAAATTTTGTCATTAGAATTGAATTTCCGACCTTATATGTCGAAGAACTTTGCTAATAGAAAAAAATGAGCAAATTTTTTTGAAAATTAATGTAAGAATTTTTGAGATACGAGTCGTCAAAATTTTGGCAGGAAACAGTTCTCTCTAGAGTTTTCCTTCATTTTTCATTAGCTGTTTATTTGCCTTAAAATACACGAAAATATAATTGGAAGTTGATCAAATTTTGCATATTGTCTATTCCATGCATGTTAAAGTGACTTATGACCAAGACAATATGATCCATGTGCAAAAAAATAACCCTCTTCGATTGGATAAAACCCGAGGATATCGAATGCTTCTGAAATCTGACAATCGAATGCTTCTTAAATCTGACGATCGAAAGCTTCTAAAATCTGACGCTTTTTCTCCCTTAATAAAGCATATTTATTTTGTACATGATTGGTATTGTCAAAGTATTGTTGCTTTGAACTAATGATTCAAAGAAGATTAAAATCATACGAGAAATCTGCAAGTTAAGCACGATCTGATAAAGATAATTTATTTATCTAATATAAAAATAAAAGATTTAAATAATAACAAATCATGTACAAAATAAATGTTCATTTTTAATTGCTTACAATACATGTATACATGTCTATTCCTTTGAATTACAGCAGTTTGAAACATAACAAATTGACAGACCTGCCTGTTGGATTACTTAATAACACTCGGGTCTCTGAGATGTAGGTATCTCTTAGTAGTAAAATGCTCCATATAAATTACAACACATAACATTTAGTATGATTTAGAAGCAATATCGATAGAATGAAGTAAATCTTCATATTATATAGATATTTGTTAGATCTCTTATGACATAATAATGCCAATAAGCAACTACATTTTGACCCGCAAAAATATTCGATTTTTTCTTTCAAAGCTGTCAAGTAAAATTCTGAAACAAATATTTTATTGTAAAGGTCAAATAAGCATTTTTCTTTGGACTTATAGTTTTCATAACGAGAAAGAATTGTATATCGATGGATATCAACTAGAGTTAAGGACGCTCACTCCTGATGCTGTTTATATCAAGGATTTCTTGAAACCTATTTTAATCTTCTATGCATTGAAGACTAAATGAAATGGTAAAAAGAAATATATAGGTCCATGTTCTTTTTACCGAGATACAAGTCATAAAAAAATTTGGCGGGAAATTGATTTCTCTGGATTTTCCCTTAATTTAACATTAGGATTATTTTTTGTCTAAAATCTAAGAAGTTATATCAAGGGTTTTATGAAAACTTATCAGGTGTCTTAATTTGACCTACAGAACATATTCATGAAATAAAAAGTGGGGGTCCGTGTGCAAAATTCTTTAGGCCATTGAACTGGACAAAACCAGAGGAGTTCCAAAATCTGACACAAATTCAAAAATGTGACGAGTGAGCCCCCTTAAGTAATTCAAAATATAATAAGCGAGCCTTTGGCGAGTTGATTATATTTGAAATTACACAACGAGAGTTGATATCCATCGATATACAATTATTTCGAGTTGTTCAAACTATTTCTCACATGATGCTGTGAATATTTAGTGCCGAACTGCTATTTTCGTTTCAAATAACAACACCGTTGCTAGGTAACGTTAATCACGGCCAACGCGATTTCACACTGGTCCAATAGAAACGTCGAAAAAATAATAACACATCACGCGTGATGTGTTATGACTTGGTGCTCAACCCATGAAATTCCTGTAAAAGCGATTCAAAAAGTTCATATCTAACTCCAGCTTCAAAGTCTCGTTATGTACCGCAAATAACTATTCGTACAAAGAATAGATAATAAGCTTGCATCATAAGAGAATTAATGTTATAATATGAAAAAACCCGTATTCCTTAATTTTTTTTTTTTTTTTGCAATATGCATCCCCAAGTCATGTTTATTAAATTATTTTTTTTTGTGATATGCACCCCGAGTCATATCTATTATTATTGGTCATGATAAGGTGAATTTAATTATTCATACTGGTACTCAACCCCCAAGTCCATTTTTTTTAAATTTTTGAAGTATCTTGATAACAGGGGAGATCCATACACCTAAACCATATATTTAATGACCAATGATTCGATGAATTGGATGTTGCATAATAGAGCACTTTGGCATGTTCTCCAACCAAAAAGTCCAACCCAACACCACCTTTTTAAATGACTAAAAAATATCTTTAAAACAATTGAGATCCCAACCCATAAACTAGATATATAATTAGTTCTTATGATAAGATTACTTGTTTGATACATATCAGATTCCCGAAAGGGGTATCCCAAAATGCACTACACCGAAACCAGTTTAAAGATTATGGTATTTCTGGAAAACAGTTGAGAACAGCACCTTGAGCCAAATGATTTTTTTTGCTAATGATAAGATGGTATGGTTGATACAAATCAGAAATCAGAAAGGATGTTTCTATCCCCCACCCTATCTAAAAATTACGAATTATCTTCAAAACGGCTGAGAACCCCACCCATAAACCTTATTAATCATCATTGCATACATTTGTATGATGAGATCAATTTAATGATACATGCCAGAGGCCCTAATCAGGGTGACTTGGCCATACTCTACCCCAACATAGTACTGTAAACGTGGAAATTTTCGCATGGGGGTAATTTTCGCTATATTCGCGATCAAGAAAAATACGCGAAAATTTCCCCCACACAAATAGTTTAGTTTAGAAGTCTTACATGTTAAAGTAATGTCATGGTCGAACATAAAAAAACTCTGAGTGCGAAAATTACCCCCTGGCGAAATGTTTGTCCAACAAAATCGCAAACAAAGCACCCCGCGAAAATTTCCACGTTTACAGTATATATTGAAAACAGTCGAGATATTCACCCCTAAACCATATATAATCTTATTGCTTATGATATATGAATTGGTTGAATCATTCAGAAGGGCCGGATTCCCCAACCCAAACCATTTTTGTCTCGCCTGCTGAAAGCGAGAGATAGGTATTACTCTCCGACGTAAAGGACGATGTTGCCATTGTCCTTGGATTGTTCGTTTTATACTGACGGTTGGGTTCTCATTTACCTTAACCACCATCTGCAGGAACTTGCTTACTTTACTTGTTATTTATAAATAAACGTTGAAAGGATATGGAGTAAATGAACATTAGACAAAGTCTTTATAATAACATGGTAAAACCCATCAATACAAAACACTTTAATTATTTTTCTTGATTATGAAGTCAACATGTGGCCTTAAACAATGAGCTTTGCTCATACATCATAGTAAGTTCAAGACGGCCTCTACGACTGCTTTTTTTCTGCAACTTCGGTATTTTTGTATTTTGAGCAAAAATCATTGATAGATGTCGAACTTTTCTAACTTATGCAACTTATCTTTAAAGAACAAATAAGGATCAGGTATTCTGCACTGCCATATTATATTTAAATAAACATTTGATTTAATGCATCTTTCAGAGTACTAAGCTTTAATTTATTATCAAGTTTCCCTATAGGATTGTATGAGGGTCTTGAATGGATGTAAGTATTAAATGACAATGAAAATAGGTAAAATGATTACTTATGGAAGGCAAAACATGATCTGTAAAACAAGAATTGTATAATTTTAGAACTTGTATTGTTAACTTATAAAACTTGTTGTATGTAGCCTAGATTAACACATGCACATCAAAAAAAAACAACAAAAAAAAACAACAAAAAACAACAAAAACAAAATAAGAGAAGATATGAAATTCAAGATATCTTGTTTTTGATACGGACATTCATCAAAGCCAGTAATATTTCTAGCTTCATACGTTACGCTAAGATAAAGTCCATATAAGAAAATCCGCATTTCTGTTATTAGTTATTAAAAAAATAATACTTAATATTGAAATATTTGAGATTAACACTTTTCAATTGGTTTATTGCTATATGTATGGTACATATTTCCATTAATTATGTAATGGGTAATGCAAAAGCATACTAACCAGCATAGGACGTCTCGACACTGACCCGATAATATCTGTACCGTGGCCAGTGGTGACACTGACATTAGCAGCCATTAGAGCAAAGCATATTTGTGCAAAAAACATGAAGTCTTATAAATGAAATGTCAACAACAACAATAACATGAAGTTTATATTTACAAATGACAGATCAAAACCAACAGCATATCAAATTTCCGTCTATTTCGCTATTGTCGTTCCTGTAGTTTTTACAGCGATTTTGCCAACATAGCGAAATTACTATCTCAAAAACCTATACGACAAGGGTATGTTCAGTCTTACAATTGCAGTTGGAGTAAACATATGTGTTATGGTCTCATTTATTCCATATCTTTCGTAAAGTGTGGAGTTTGTATATGGAAAGCCTTTGTGTAATTTATGCCCCATTTATTGATATCTATAAATCAGTATTTATTGATATCAATAAATAAAGCTTTATATATTGATATTAAAAATGATAAATTTATATTAAGAAATGAATTATTGATATTTAAAAATGATTTATAGATATTTAAAATAGTGTACGATTTATAGATATTAATAAATCATTTATAAGTATCTATAAATCGTTTTCAAATATCAATAAATGGTGTAATTTATTAATATGTATAAATGATTTATTGATATCTATAATTCAGTTCAAATCTCCATAGTTCGATTTATTGATATTTATAAATCAAATCTCCATAAATCGCCTTTGTGACCCAGATCATTTTAGTATTGGTAGAGTGTATTATATAAAGAGTTCAGTTGACCGACACTATTTCTTAATATCTATAATTCAATTCTAATATATATAAATCGTCTCGGTGACATTGATCAGTACTTACAATGTTAAAAGTATACTATATAAAGAGTTCAGTTGACCTCGACTTTTTAAATATTCATAAATCGCCTCAGTGACACTGATCATTACATTGTATTTCTTTAAACGCGGCAAGGACAAAAATAATTTTGATAAAAATACATTTAACATGTATTTTATTTTTAATTCATTACATTTAATTTTCTTATTTTTTTTTTTTTTTGCTATTACGGCTGAAAGATTCTTCAACTTAATAGTGTGAAATCAATACTCGAGTGAAATGAATAAAAACTCCGATTTGATGTGTTCATCCACACTCCAATCGTCACTGATCGAGTGCGGTGATATGATCATGTCGATTGAAATACATGTTAATATACTGATTTTATTGGATATTATTCAAAATGTAAAAACAAATAAATAAAACTTAACTCGAAAGTACCTTATTTTATTTGCATAAATGAATAGTTACGGGTAATTTGGAATATTCCAGTTGCTTCAAAAATAAATAAATATTTTACGAAAGGATATGGAGTAAATGAACATGAGACAATAACATATATGTTTTAATGCAATGCAAATGAACTCATATTTATGCTTAAAGTAATCACATTTTGATTTTGCAACTTCGAAATGGTTTCAAAAACAACAAAAATTGAATTGAACATATATCTTTCATATTTGGCTATGATTTTATCAGCCGTTTGACTGAAGTCTGTGTAAAACATATCATCTGGTATGTTGGGGGGGGTGTAGATACCACATATAAACCATTTAATTTCATCTCCTGTTTTACTTCAATACCTATTGATTCTATTGATTTTAATTCAATTAGTATTTGTCTATCACCTGCTAGATCTTATCGCAGGTATGCAATGATTCCTCCACCGTATTGGTTTCTATCGGCTCTGCAGGTGGTAAAATTGTCTACAGATAGTTGGGCATCAGGAAACGACTCGACAAGATTTGTCTCAGACAGAAATAAAATATCGACAAAATGTAATAAGTCTTTAATATACTCATGTTTGTTTCCTACACTGTTTGTTTTTAGGTAACCACATAAACAATTGTTGGCTTTCGTTTCCGATTATTTGTTAATTCATCAAAAATGTCAAACCGGTTTCCGTAGTTTACTTCTAACTGACCGGATGTTGAGTCTGTTTGACTGATTGATTTATTCAAAACTTCAAAGGATATTTCAAAAAATGGATTTGTGAATGGTGGTAAGGTGCAATTCTGACAGAACCAGCTTTCTTACTAGTTTGAAAGTCTATTATATTCGTTAAGTGGCATCTTCAAACATTTCATATGATGCCATATCGAGCAGTCCTCACACATGATAACCCTTTGATTGTTCCTTACAGGCTTCAGACAAACACCACTTAACAAGACAAGTAATGTTAAGACAAATAGTAGAGACTGTGTTTTTGTTTTGCAGCATTTTGTTTACATTTGCTGTCAGCCATGTAGTCCTACAATATAGAACCTCGCGCTGTTTCTTTTTCACATATACTGACTTTTAACATGCAGCGCGAGGTCCTATTGTATGTGTCCAAAAACCCGTCGCAAATGGTTTTTCACCAAACATGTTTATGTAGTTTGTTCTCTGGTTTAGAATTATACTCCAAAAAATGAAATTATATGTTTTACAGTTTACTGTAGTACCAAATCTTCAAGAACAGCAGAAAATCACACTTGCATTCTTTAATATCAAATCGAAAGTTGATAAGAATGAACTTACAAAATCGTAGCAAAACGATATAGATAAAAGCGTACCGTTATCTCATTGCTTTTCATCATTACTACTAAAATTAAAAGCTTTGGGGGTTTTTCCGTCGCTAGATTTCTGATACCTGCAAGTCTCTTTGTATTTTTACTCAGTTAATCTAAATATCCAAAAATAGATATCTAAACATCGTCTTTTTTACACGCTCCCGTGAGAAGAGTACCTTTTGTTGTAATTAATTCTTTTTTCATTATAATTTTAATCAATACCCGACTCTTTTTACTAGGTGGATCGTCTCGAAATGTTTTCACATTTGTGCTTATTTTTATACTACATAAGGGAAATTGGACAAAGAAATAAAAAATAAAGAGACAATATATTAAAATTGATGAAAAATTACATTTTCAAATGTAAAATAAGAGCTTCTCGTGCGAAATCCACTTCTTGCATGTATTTTAATGATGAACTTCGTTTTTCAAAACATGGTTGTTCAAATTCGAAAATCATTGAAATATGGCAAATGCTCTAGATATTTCACCGCTCGGGAGATTATTTTATTTAATAGTGCGGGGAATAGTAGTCTGAATCGCAAGAGAGGTATGTTTTTTAATGAATTGCATGTTTAGGTCCATGAAAACTTAAATATATTTGAATACACGGCACACAGTCCGACAGGCAACGGATTTTATTTCCGACATAAAATCATGTCGGAAAGTGCTAATGGAAATTTTAAAGATCCGATATGACTTCGCACTTTCAAAGAAAAAAGAATAATCCGATAAAAACGAAGTCATATGTTATAGGACTATCAGCCATGTTGACTTTCGCGGCAGGGTCGTTAATTAATGTTTGTTGACAATCCCGCACCCANGACCAATGAAGACATGGATGTAGCGTTGCTCGACAATTAGCAAAGAATTCCGCTCAAACCGGTGCTAGGGGCCGTCTTGAACTTACTACAAGGTATGAGCACAGCTCATTGTTGAAGGCCTCGTGGTGACATCAAGATGAAGAACAACAATAAAAGCGTTGTTCCTTTGCTTGTTTTGTACCATGTATTTGTAGAGACTTTGTCTCATGTGCTTTTACTCCATATCTTTTCATTCACCATGTTCACTTTCGCGGCAGGGTCGGGAGCATAGGTTGACAATTTTAGTGCACTGTCACAGACGTTAAGTGTTTTTACTTCTTTAAAAGCATAAAAGCCAAGGTCTTCTGGTTTACTTTTCTTGGTGACATTATGACTCAGTCCTTTAGGCATTAACCGCACCAAAGAAAGTTCCTAGAGCCCAGAGTGGGTATTCGCGCCCTGTCGCCATCTTTCTTTCAATCTTACTCCTTCGAAAGGTTATATAAAGTAAAATTTTTAAATAATTGAATTGTTTTGTTCATTTTTAATAATTAAGTTTAAGCCGAAGACTTAAAATCTTTTCCAATCATTTTCATGCTGCGGTAAAAAGACATTAAATTTTAACTTCGCAACATAAAAACTCCTTTGAAAAGTTATTATTGAGTAAAATTTTACAAAATTTGAATTGTTTTGGATCATTTTTTAATGATTAAGTTTAAACAGAATACTTAAAATCTATTTTTCAAAGCATATTCATGCTAAAAAGACATAAAATTTGAATTTCGCAACATATATAAACTCTTTTGAAAGGTTATTATTACGTAATTTTTTTTTGATGGAATTGTTTTGGTCATTTTTAATGATTTGGTTTAATACAAAGATTTAAAATCTACTTTTCCGATTATATTCATGCTAAAAAGAAATTAAACTAAGCAACATATAAACTCCTTCAAAAGGTTATATGAAAGTAAAATTTTCAACTACAAAAAAAAATAGAAGTGTTTTGGTCATTTTTAATCATTAAGTTTAAACCGAAGACTTAAAATCTACTTTTCCAATTATATTCATGCTAAAACGACATTTTCATTTAAATTCACAACAAAAAAACTCCTTCGAAAAGCTATTATTAAGTAAAATTTTCAAAAAAATTGAATTCTTTTGGTAATTTTTAATGATTAAGCTTAAACCAAATACTAAAAATCTACATTTCCAATCATGTTCATGCAAAAAAAACATTAAATTTTAACTTCAAAACATATAAACTCCTTCGAAAGTTTATTATTAAGTAAAATTTGCAAAAAATGAATCATTTTGGTCATTTTTAATGATAAGGTTTAAGCCGAAGACTTAAAGTGTACTTTTCCAATCATTTTTATGCTAAAAAGATATTAAATTTTTACTTTGCAACATAAAAACTCCTGCGAAAAGTTATTATTGAGTAAAATTTTCCAACATTTGAATTGTTTTAGTCATTTTTAATAATTAAGTTTTAACCGAAGACTTAAAATCTACTTTTCCGTATATATTCATGCTAAAAAGACATTTTTATTTAACTTCACACCAAAAGAACTCCTTCGAAAAGATATTATTAAGTATAATTTTCCAAAAATTGAATTGTTTTGGTCATTTTTAATGATAAAGTTTAAACCAAATACTTAAAATCTACTTTTCGAATCATATTTATGCTAAAAAATACATTAAATTTTAATTTCGCAATATGTAAACTCCTTCGATAGGTTATTATGAAGTAAAATTTTTTTTAAAAAATGAATTATTTTGATCGTTTTTAATGACTAAGTTTAAACCAAAGACTTAGAATCTACATTTCCAATCACATTTATGCTAAAAAGACATTAAATTTTGACTTCGCAACATAAAAACTCCTTCGAAAAGTTATTATTGAGTAAAATTTTCCAGCATTTGAATTGTTTTTAGTCATTTTTAATGTTTAAGTTTAAATCGAAGACTTACAATCTACTTTTCCGATTATATTCATGCTTAAAAGACATTTTTATTTTACTTCACAACAAAAAAAAAACTCCTTCGAAAATTTATTATTAAGTAAAATTTTCAAAAAATTGAATTGTTTTGGTCATTTTTAATGATTAGGTTTAAACCAAATACTTAAAATCTACTTTTCCAATCATATTTCTGCTAAAAAGACTTAAAATTTTGAATTCGCAAACATAAAAATTTATTCGAAAAGTTATTATTGAGTAAAATTTTTCAATATTTGAATTGTTTAAGTCATTTTTAATGATTAAGTTTAAACCGAAGACTTTAAATCTACTTTTTCAATCATTTTCATGCTATTAGACATAAAATTTCAATTTCACAACATATAAACTCCAATGAAAGGTTATTATTAAGTAATATTTAAAAAAATGGAATTGTTTTGGTCATTTTTAATGATTTAGTTTAATCCAAAGATTTAAATCATATCCATGCTAAAAAGAAATTAAATTTTCACTTTGAAACATAAAAACTCTTTTGAAAGGTTATATTAAAGTAAATTTTTTTCAACAATATTGAATAGTTTTGGTCATTTTTAATGATTTAGTTTAAACCAAAGACTTAAAATCTATTTTTCCCATTATATTCATGCCAAAAAGACATTAAATTTTGACTTTACAACATAAAAACTCCTTCCAAAAGTTATTATTGAGTAAAATTTTCCAAAATTTGAATTGTTTTGGATCATTTTTTTTAATGATTAAGATTTAACAGAATACTTAAAATCTACTTTTCAAAGCATATTCATGCTGAAAAGACATACAATTTCAATTTTGCAACATATATAAACTTCTTTGAAAGGTTATTATTACGTACAATTTTCAAAAAAGTGGAATTGTTTTGGTCATTTTTAATGATTTAGTTTAATACAAAGATTTAAAATCTACTTTCCCGATCATATTCATGCTAAAAAAAAGAAATTAAACTAAGCAACATATAAACTCCTTCAAAAGGTTATATGAAAGTAAAATTTTCAAAAAAAATAGCATTGTTTTGGTCATTCTTAATGATTACGTTTAAACCGAAGACTTAAAATGTACTTTTCCAATCATATTTTTGCTAAAAATACATTAAATTTTAATTTCGCAATGCATAAACTCCTTCGAAAGGTTATTATAAAGTTAAATTTTCAAAAACAAATCAATTGTTTTGATCATTTTTAATGACTAAGTTTAAACTAAAGACTTAAAATCTACTTTTCCAATCATATTTATGCTAAAAAGACATTAAATTTTGACTTTGCAAACATAAAAACTCCTTCAAAAAGTTATTATTGAGTAAAATTTTCCAACATTTGAATTGTTTTAGTCATTTTGAATGATTAAGTTTAAACCGAAGACTTTATATCTACTTTTTCAATCATTTTCATGCTAAAAAGACATTAAATTTCAATTTCACAAAATATAAACTCCTTTGAAAGGTTATTATTAAGTAATATTTAAAAAAAGGAATTGCTTTGGTCATTTTTAATGATTTAGTTTAATCCAAATATTTAAAATCTACTTTTCCAATCATATCTATGCAAAAAAGAAATTATATTTTCACTTTGTAACATTTAAACTCCTTCGGAAGGTTATATTAAAGTAAAATTTTCAACAAAATTGAATGGTTTTGGTCATTTTTAATGATTAAGTTTAAACCAAAGACTAAAAAATCTATTTTTCCAATTATATTCATTCTAAAAAGACATTACATTTTGACTTCGCAACATAAAAACTCCTTCGAAAAGTTATTATTGAGTAAAATTTTCCAACATTTGAATTGTTTAAGTCATTTTTAATGATTAAGTTTAAATCGAAGTCTTAAAATCTACTTTCCCGATTATATTCATGCTAAAAAGACATTTTTATTTAACTTCACACCAAAAAAACTCCGTCGAAAAGTTATTATTAAGTAAAATTTTCCAAAAATTGATTTTTTTTTTTGGTCATTTTTAATGATTAAGTTTAATCCAAATACTTAAAATCTACTTTTCCAATCATTTTTATACGGAAGCCCATATAGGACCTATCAACATTTTTTATGCTAAAAATACATTAAATTTTGTCTTCGCAAACATAAAAACTCCTTCAAAAAGTTATTATTGAGTAAAATTTTCCAACAGTTGAATTGTTTTAGTCATTTTTAATGATTAAATTTAAACCAAAGACTTTAAATCTACTATCTCAATCATCTTCAAGCTAAAAAGCCATAAAATTTCAATTTCACAACATATTAAATCTTTTGAAAGGTTATCATTAAGTAATATTTTTATTAAAGATGGAATTGTTTTGGTCATTTTTAATGATTTAGTTTAATCCAAAGATTTAAAATCTACTTTTCCAATCATATCCATGCTAAGAAGAAATTAAATTTTCACTTTGTAACAGATAAACTCCTTCGAAAGGTTATATTAAAGTAAAATTTTCAACAAAATTGAATGGTTTTGGTAATTTTTAATGATTAAGTTTTAACCAAAGACTTAGAATCTATTTGTCCAATTATATTCATGCTAAAAAGACATTTTTATTTAACCTTGCAACATAAAACCTCCTTCGAAAAGTTATTTTTGAGTAAAATTTTCCAAAAACTGAATTGCTTTGGTCATTTTAAAAAAGATTTTTAAACTGAATACTTAAAATCTACTTTTCCAATCATATTCATGATAAAAAGACATAAAAAATTAACTTCAAAACATATAAACTCCTTCAAAAGGTTATAATAAAGTAAAATTTTCACAAAATTTAAATTGTTTTGGTAATTTTTAATGAAAGAGTTTAATCCGAAGTCTAAAAATGTACTTTTCCAATTATATTAATGTTAAAAAGAGATAAAGTTTAATTTCGCAACATATAAACTCCTTTGAAAGGTTTTTATTAAGTAAAATTTGCAAAAAATGAGTTATTTTGGTCATTTTAAATGACTAAGTTTAAACCGAAGAAATCCATGATGATTCTTTACCAAGCCCTTCGGAAAGTTTTGAGTTTGATTATTATTCCGTAGTGCGACAGTGTTTTACCAGCAGACTAGGCTCCTTGAGCTAGCCGTCAGTTTAGCGGCGAGCACTCCTCGGCCCATCTTCCTAAATTTCTTTCCTTTTCAAGATTGTGGTCTTAGAGTTAGTGGTCTACCTGTATTGGGTTTTATTTGTATGTTTATTATACTATAGGGTACCCATAAAAACGGGACAGAGAAAAGGGAGGTTTGGGTACCCATAAAACGGTTTAACCATACCACTGGCTTTTGCTAGTGCCGGTGCCAAGTCCGGCTATCCCGAGTTCCTCTCGTTATTTATGTTTGTCTCTTGGTTTCATTAGTGTTTTTCTGGTGCAGTTTGCTTGTAAATTGTGGCATATGATTGTAGTTCCTGGCCATTGTAGGTGTTTGCTGTTATCCTGTTTTTGTAAAACTACATTACATTTTAATTTCGCAATATATAAACTCCTTCGAAAGGTTATTATAAAGTAAAATTTTAATAGAAATTGAATTCTTTTGATCATTTTTAATGACTAAGTTTAAACCGAAGACTGACTTAAAATCTACTTTTCCGATCATATTTATGCTAAAAAGACATTAGATTTTAATTTCGCAATATAGAAACTCCTTCAAAAGGTTATTTTAAAGAAAAATGTTCAAAAAGCTTTGGTCATTTTTAATGATGAATTTTAAACCAAAGCCTTAGAATCTATTTTTCCAGTCTTTTTTTATGATAAAGTCACTTAATTTTGAACTACACAATTATATAAACTTCTTGGAATTGTTATTATAGAGTGAATTTTAAGATAAAAACTTATCAAAAAGTTTTGGTCATTTTTAATATTTAAGTTTAAACCGAATAATAAAAATCTTACTTTTTTAACCATATTTATGATCAAAGACAAAAAATTTGTATTTCAACACATATTTACTCCTTAAAAAGGTATTATAAAGTAGAATTACCAAAAATCTGAATAGTTTTGGTCATTTTCAAGGATTCAGTTCTACTCAAAGACCAAAAATCTTACTTTTTCAATCATATTTTTGCTAAAAGTAATTTAATTTTGGACTATGCAATATATAAATGAATCATAGATTAATATTCTTTTTAATACAATATACGTCAGAAATAAGGGATGAAACAAGAATGGTTGTCACATTTCAACATGTCAGAATAAGGTTGATATATATTAAGTTTGCTTAGATTAATTTAAGGTAATTGTTCAAGTTTTTTTTTTTCAAATACCAAACAAATAAAAACCATTCTATTCGTCCTAAGTTTTTACTGGGACTAATATGACATATATTAGTCCCAGGTTTCAACACTGTTATATTACTTTATTATTTTTTTTTATTTGTATTAATTTCTTTTAACAAGCCTACACAATATATATGTTAAAATACACATTTAAATAGTTTCTCAAATTATTCAAAGCACCATCGTTCGCTAAAACATATAAAATTATTGAATTCTGTGTCTTTTATGCGTTTAAAATAATACAGGTAATGATAAGTGTCGCGGAGGCGTTTTTGGATATTTAAATCGTAGAGGTCAATTGAACTCATACGCTTTTACTTTGAGAAAACTGATCAGTGTCACAGAGGCGATTTATGGGTATAAGAATTGAATTATAGGTATTAAAAAATAATCCCAGTCAGCTGAACTCTTCATTTAATATACAATAATTAATAGAATTACTAAACAGTGTCACAGGGGCGATTTATGGAGGTTTGAATTATAGATATCAATAAATTGAATTATGGGGATTTGAATTATAGATATTAATAAATAGAATAATGGAGATTTGAATTATAGATATTCAAAAATGAATATAGATATCTATAATTCGTGTCGAATTATAGATATGAATAATTGAATTATAGATATTAAAAATGAATTATAGAGATTAATAATTGGCATTATTTATTAATATCTATAGATGATTTATTGATATTCAAAAGTGATTTATAGATATTTATAAATTATTATGGTTTATCTATAATTCAATTATAGATATCAATAAGTAGCAAATTAATTCAACAACAGCTTTCCATATTGGTAAAACAATACCCCGTGTTAGAGATGAATGCTCATAATTTTTCATAGATATGGTGTACTTGTACATGAGATTATATCTCATGTGCACACTTTGTTCAATTACTATTATCTAAATTTATGTAAATTCTAAAACCGAAGGATTAACTCCCTCTATCTTAGTTTTGTCCTTAGCTGTATATTATATTGCTGATTATTCCGATTTCGTTTGGTTTTATGTATTTTAAACATTTTTTGAAATTATGGATTTCCTTTGTTTGGGTTCTAGTACTGCTGATGAGGATTTAATTTCCGAAATGGCCATACAGCTCATTAAAATTATTGCAGTTGGCGTTAACATATGTGTTATTGTCTCTTGTTCATGTACTCCATATCCTTTCGTAAAATATTACTGTCTTCACCATAAGTTAAAAGACTTTTACAATGTTTTATTTCATGAATGAAAATGCTATATTTGGGTAATTCCAGAGTTTATTTCCGGACTGTAGCTGCGGAATCGTAGCTCTTTAGGTCCTTTTTTATTTTCTCATTTGGGGACCGAGCTACGAATATGCCCTAATTAAAACTTGCTATTATAGCGATATGAATTGTGTAGCATGTTTCTTGGAGTTCTATTATTTAATACAATTCCATTGCTTCAGTACTGACTAAACAAATAGATTATTCAAAGACATCAATATTTTATATAAATTTCATGAAAAATAAGAGTATTTCCTGATATTTTTTTACTTTGATCCCACTTTTTATGTCGTTAAGGATATGGTGTTTTCTGTCTGATCTTGACTTTGTGTTATATGTTTGATTCTTATCTTAACTAAAGGAGGCAGACCTAGGACATATCTCTTTACTTATTTTTCATAGATTATTTCAAGCATCTAACCAACAAAGATGTTTTTTTTCCCTCACTCCGAAGGAGAAGGGGGTATACTGTTTTACCTTTTGCGTTATTTCGTCCGTTACAATTTTCGGAAGGTTTTTCTCAGCAATGGATAATGATACAATGAAATTTTGTCAGAAGCTTTACATAGTTATGCCATAATGTGGGGTTCATTTTCAGGGCTGTGGGGTTACCACTTTCTGCTTACCGACTTGGTCAATTTTTCAACATTCCGTCCGTCACAACTTTCGTCAAGCTTTTGTCTTCAATGGTAAATGATACAAAGTTGAAATTTTTCAGAAGCTTTCTGTAGTCATGCAATATTGTTGGATGCATTTTCAGATCTGTCGGGAAACTACTTTCTGTTTACCGACAGTGTCAATTTTTCAAAATTCAATCCGTCCTTCTGTCCGTCACAACTTTCGTCAAGCTTTTCTCCGCAATGGCTAATGAAACAAACTTATAATTTTGCCAGAAGCTTGTTATAGTGATGCCATATTGTGGTCTGCATTTTCAGACCTGTCGGGATCCTACTTCCTGTTAACCGACTTACATGTAATCACTTTTTCAACACTCCACCCTCCGTCAAGCTTTTCTCTGCAAAAGGTAAATGATACAAACTTGAAATTGTGTCCAATATTCGATATATGCATGCCATTTGTATGATGCATTTTCAGACCTGTCAGGCTACAACCTCATGTTTACCGACTTCGTCAACTTTTCATTACTCCTTCTGTCCACCACAGCTATCGTCAAGCTTGTCTCTGCAATGAGTCAAGATAATAACTTAAATTTTGTCAGAAGCTTTGTATAGTCCTGCCATATTGTGTGATCTAAAGTTTTTTCTTGTTTATACTTTCAGCCGACTGTTGGAAAATTTGTTACCAAGTATGCCTCTGAGTACTTTCGACCATCTTCCTATCCTAAAGGGCATGTAAGTATGTAACACAAACACAGAGCACACTTTTGAAGACAAAAGAGAACACAAAAAAAGCAAGATCATCCCTGTCAAGTATGAACAGCTTTCACCTTGTTATTAATTCATTTCTAGATATATGAACAGAACGAGAGAGAAACATTTTTGCTTCTTCCATCAGTTGTCCGAGTATAGTCGAAAAACTATATACACATACGCAACAAGGAACAACTGTACATTTAAAAGAGTCCGTATATACCATTTAAATCGTTGATAATTTACTAAGCGGTCTTGACTCCCACTTTGAAGGCTTCCAATTTTGGGAGGGCTACCAAGCAGGATAGCAGCATATTCCAGATCCTGGTGACTGAGGGGAATAAGGCGAACTGATGTGGTGTCTAAATCCAGCTTGGAGTGAGGTTCTATATATCACATTGAGTGATCCTGGTCTTGGTAGTGGTTGATGGTGCTACATGTAGGTATGGGTGCGTTGGAATGGATATCAGATGGTATACAATCCTGAACATCATTTCAGCCTTGATGTTTTTTCTTCTCTGATCATATGGCAGAATCAGGGGTACTTTACTAATTTGCATAGCGGCCATCTTGTAACTCTTGCTTGTCGGCCATGATTAGTTGAAATGCAAAGGGGAGATATTGAAATTTTGCAAAATAATCTAACTTAGTTGGTAACAGTAACTTGGTAACAGTAACTTCGGTATTTAGTTATTAGTTATTAGTAGTACGTCTTCCAGGGAAGACATGTGTCGCCTGCGTAATAACACTAAAGGTAAGTTACGTCAAACAGGAAGTGGGCATGCAAGAGATCCCAGACTGTCTTACACATTATAGGTCCCCATACTAATACTCCATGCTAAATTTCAGAAGGCAGGGATATGTGGTGTCTGAGAAAAATGTGACAGAAATTTTCAAGACTCGAAAAATATTCTAAGTTCAGTCAAACAGGAAGTGGGCATTCCAGAGATTCAAACCTGTATTACACGGTATAGGTCCCCATGCTGACACTCCAAGCTAAATTACAGAAGGCTGGGAATTGTGGTTCCTGAGTAAAATGTGACAGAAATTTTTTGTGACACCAATCGACAAAAATATTCTATTTTCCGTCAAACAGGAAGTGGCCATGCAAGAGATCCCAAACTTTATTACACGATATAGTTCCCCATACTGATGCTTTATAATGAATTGTAGAAGGCTGGGATCTGTGGTTCCTGAGAAAAATGTGACAGAAATTTTCAAGACGCAAAAAATATTCTATTAAGTTCCGTCAAACAGGAAGTGGGCATGCAAGAGATCCCAAATCTGTTACAGGGTATAGGTCCCCATACTGATACTCCATGCCAAATTGCAGAAAGCTCGGATACATAGTTCCTGATAAAACTGTGACAGCAATTTTTGTGACGCCTGCGCTGACGACGACACCGACGACGACGCAAGACGACGGATAGTGATCCCTATATGTCGCCACTGCGTGAACGCAGGCGACACAATCATACACTTCAGAACATATTTGTCCGCATCTATCAAGATTCTACACATTGTTTACGTCTATTCTATACATAAATACTTATCTGTAATAACGAAAATTTCCGGCCAATTAGTTTGAGATTCGAAGCTTGATCATGACATTTTAACGGTAAAAGCCATTGTAAAAATCCCGAGTAAGCTATCTTTGACAGAAAAATACAAATCAACGATAAATATGTATCAAATTTGTCTGCAAATGACTGTGAAATATAACTCGCATAGATTCATAAAGAGTTGTCCCTTTTAAACTTACTCAAGAAAATTCGCGGCCAAATTAAATTGAAAATGTGTAATTCCAAGCGTTCTAGCGATAGGACATCCTTCTACAGACTGGTTTTAACCACAATTTCTATGTTTCAAAATTCTCACAACAAAAACTTTTCATTACGGAAGATAACATTAAAACAGTACTTTTAGAAAAAAGACGGGGTAGTATGAAAATAATCCGGAACACTGAGATGTACTTTCAAAGTAAAACCTTAATAAAGGGAAGTAATTCATCAAAAAAGGGGCGTGGTCACGTGATATTATCTCATGAATAAAATACCCCCGTTTCTTCCTTATGTGTAGTTAGAGCCATTTAAGTTGCATTCTAAAGATCCCCATAGCTCTGACCGTTGATGAATTTTGCTTTACTTTCTAGATACTATTAGTAATTTGTTCTCTATTAGCCTATACACATATTTCGATTTATAGATTTCCAAATGTTTTGAATTGATCTGCACGTGAGAGATATAAATTCCCAAATGCGCATTTGTAAACTCATAGTAACTTTGGTTATTGTTATTTTTTAAAGATAAGGATTTAGCTTTTTGTGTTTCAGATGTTTTACTGTTTGCATTTTTCTAACGCTTTGTATTCAACTTTTTCTTTAAACTCAATATTTTTTTGGTACTTGTGCGTATTGTAAAATCAAATCATCTGCAATGTATGCTTTGATAATTCATTGCAACATATTCATACGAAATATACTTTTAAATGAATGATAAAAAATAGCCGTATAAAATAATTGTCAATCCCGCCTGTCGATTTGACTAAATTTATATTTAATACAGTTTCCGGAGCTTCCGTTATATTTCGGCTAAAGCGCCGTCATTACTGAATTTGAAATAACTAGAAATAACTAGAATAACACCACATTGTAAATATCAACCAGTTTCTTAAAGATGTTGACATATAGATGTAGCTCTGTATTACAAGAGACAATGAAATGTGCAGCGTATCGGAATATCTGTATCAGTGGAACGGATATGCAAATTAGGTAAATGTAAACAGCAGTTGATGTCGATATGGCTTACAAACATCCAGCGCTTACATGTAAATTTTTATATTTTATCAGTAATTTGTGTGAATTTCCTTTGATCTACAGAGACTGAAATTGTCAATATCAACGAACTGGACACTATTACGAAATTATCGGGTCACTGTGAAGGCGTCACGTGCCGGTTGCTACGCTGACGTCATGTTTTGTACTATTTGCCGTGTTTATACGCGTGATACGTTAAATGAAGAATTATTGAAATAAACAATAGATTAACTGTTATAAAATATAAATTTAAGATTATTCCAATTTATTATAGAATTCTATTTATCATTTTGTGAATTACCAATAAAAGAAATATAGGACATTTGGTATTGATACGGACTTTATCACGGCGTAACGCGTACTGGCCGTGATAAAGTCAGTATGAAAAAACAAAATGTCCTATTTCCTTTTTTTATATGGAAATGGTCACATGACAATGGGGTAAATACACAGGAAAATATTACAGACAAATAGCGAAAGCTTTGATTTCTTTCGCTTTAGTTTAAAAAGAACATGCAATATGCAATAATTTGGTAAATATTGATTCATGCATGTGATTTTGATAAAAACAAAACAAAAAAAAAAGAAAAAAAATAGCACAATTTTTCGTTTCATGCCTTTTGACATGTTGTTTTCCCCTCAAACAGGCAAAGGAGTTAAGTAAACCAAGATTTAATAAATGGGTTGAAATGAGCATCAACGGCCATGCACTTACTAAAAATTTAAATGATATCCTTTTGCTTATTTATTTACCATTTATACCGCGGGGCATTAACAAGCTTTTTGAAAACTTATATTGTAACAATAATAAAAATTAACAACTGACTGGAACACACGGCACTGAATTCGACTTGGACATTACCTATCAACAGGTATTCTATATTAACTGTCTGCTTCTTATAAAATCTGGTCCATGTAACATATCATACATAATATACAGCTTAAATTGTAATCGTTAAAAGATTTATAATTTCCAATTTAACTTGAGAAGTCAAGCACTATTTTTAAATCAGTAATTGGAACCCCAATACAAAGCACACGCTTAAACCAGCTTCGATTTAAAGCTGCAGTATTTGTCATTGCTGAAAAATGGGAAATTTTCGCTAGGGTTTATTTTCGTTATTTTCGCCATTGTCACACATTTGTTAAAATTTCGCTCGAGTAAATTTGTTTTTATTATAAACGTTATGAAATATAGGTGAGAATCGCGAAAAAAAAACTTCCGAATAGGTTTAAGAATCAAAATTGCGAAATTTTAAACCACTCAAAAAAAACATTACAGTTTTTGAATCATGAACTTATTATAATGAAAGGTACTTTACTGTAGTTGTAACAAATGGGGGCACTACATTTGTATTTTTGCAGAGCTAGCCAGCACTTGAACTGCAGATTATCAAAACTTCAGTAAAAGGATAGTTTGTATGAACTATACAAGAGTTGAAGATGATTGTCTTATATCTTTATAGACAAAATTTAAATATAGGTACACTTAGCTTACCTACACTTAGCTACACTTATATTTAAATAGAGGTACACTTAGCTCAACTTTAAATATGATAAATTATTTCTACAATTTGCTTAAATAATTAGGAAATAAAAATAAAAACTCCATACCGAAATCGCAGTCAATTTGAGTGATGCAAATGTCCTTTTTCAAATTTAACATACATTAATCTTTCCAGTTGAGATAAATTAGACATTTGAAAGACCAAAACGTCTAAATCATTGAATGGATTAAATGGGAAGACTGGGCTTGCAGGACGAAGAAACCCATTGGTCTTTTAGAATGTGTTAACTTTGGATATTGCAACTTTATCAAATAACTTTAATAATAAATGCTTTGTTTCCCTCAAAACAATTTTTGTATTCTAATTGTGCGTCAACTTAACTTTATATTGAAAAGAGTTTTTCTTTAAAAGGACGTCTAGGTGTTCTACTAAACTTATAAATACACTGTGATTGATGCATATACTGTCTAAGTAGTATTCCAGTTAAGAGTCGGGCAGTGGGCGCAACTAAAAAATTAGATTCTGTTATTTTTGCCCTAGGTGTATTCATTTGATCATAAAAACATATCCCAAAAAGTCTTTACATTAGAACATGTGTTAGGTTTCGAGATAATTTTTTACCTTTTATATAGCCATAAAAAAATTGCGTGAACAAATTATCACTCTTTTCACCGTACAAAATAACTAAATTTTGACGCTGATATCTCAAAAACGCAAAATTACAAACAACGTTTATCCATCAAAATGACCTTTTCTTGGTTAGTGTTATTTAAATCAAACATCAAAGGTTTTTTCTTTCTTCAATGTGCCAGTGCAAAAATGCACTTTGCCTGCTTCTTCGACAGACTGTTACTTAATGCCTTTAACTTTTATTTACAGAGTCGTTACTGATAACATGATATCAGATCTCCCGGCAGGATTGTTTGACACCACCAACCAGCTGTTAAACTTGTAAGTAATCAATTACAAAATACCGAAATTATTGTGAATTTATTTTCTGCATATGTGCATTTCGACAATTTATGTCCCTTCAGTGCTGATCAAATCAAAACATTTGGAAATCCTTATACCGAAATTAGTGTAAAAGTTGATAGGGAACAATTACCGATATCACCTAAACAGAAAATCCAAAACCAGCTGAGGACAGAGCTATGCAGGAGGGAGATACTCTTTAGTTTTAACACCAATATAGCTGATCGAGAATCTATACGAGGCCAATACAGAAACGGACAGTTTATCACACATTTATTAAATAATAATGTATACTTACATAATTTTCTGTCATTTTCGCATTTGTTTACTTTCAAATATATGAATCCCAAAGAAA
Source organism: Modiolus philippinarum (assembly GCA_002080025.1). Classification (NCBI taxonomy): domain Eukaryota; kingdom Metazoa; phylum Mollusca; class Bivalvia; order Mytilida; family Modiolidae; genus Modiolus; species Modiolus philippinarum. The sequence goes on along the minus strand of MJUU01037407.1, from coordinate 32,315 downwards.
ACGTTTTTTCTGTAAGATTCATATTTGATGATAAAAATGGGTTTTTTATATGCCCCCTTCCGAAGAAGGGGGTATACCCTTTTACCGCTTTCCGTCCGTCCGTCTGTCTGTCATTCCGTCCGTCCGTTACAAAGACTTTCGTCGTATTTTTCTGGCCAACCACACATGACAACTACTTTATATTTGGTATGGTGCCTCAGTATGGGTCCTATACTGCACCTCTCCTTCTCCGCCGTATCGAATCACCACTTCCTTTTTTACATCAATTTTCAAAAAATGTGACTGTTTCGTCGCATTTTTCTCATTAAGTACATATGACAGCCACTTGATATTTGGTATGGTGCATCAGTATGGGATCCTATACTGCGCCTCCTTTTTTGGCCATGTCGAATCACCACTTCCTTTTTACCGACTTTGTGCCTGTTTTACTTTCATTTTCAAAATTGTGACTTCCTTTCATCGCATTTTTATCAGCAACTGCACATGACAGCTACTTGATATTATTGCTTCAGTATGGAGTCGTATACTGCGTCTCTCCTTTTCGGCAATATCGAATCACCACTACCTGTTTACCGTCTTTGAGCCTTGTCATTTTTAAATTGTAACTTTTTTGTCGCATTTTTCTCAGCAACTTAACATCACAGTTACTTGATATTTGGCGTGGAGCTTCAGATAAAGGTACTTTACTGCACCTCTCATTTCCAGCCTTATTGCTATACTACATCCTGTTTACCTACTTCGTGATTTTTTTATTCCATTTTCAAAGTTGGAGTTTTTCGTCACACTTCTCTCAGCAAGGACACATTGCAGCTTTTTGATATTTGGCATGCAGCTTTAGCACTGTTTAGTTTATTGCGTCTCCCTTTATAGCAAAATTACTGCGCTACTCCTGTTTACCGACTTAATGCGTTTGTCACCTAAATTTTCAAAATGTGACTTTTTTGTCATACTTTTTTCAGGAACCGCAAATTATATGAAAAAGAAAGGAAACGGGGTAAATGTCAAGAAGACAACATCCCATATCCAGGTTAAAACTTTAGAGCTTTAGTGTGTACAATACTGCGTCCCTCCCTTTTTAAACCATATTGAAATACTACTTCCTGTTTACTGACTGACTTTCTCACATTATTTGCATCTTATTTTACTCTGCAATTTTACATTAAATGCTTGTAAGGTGACTACACTTGCACTGTATCCATACATGTATTGTGTCCCCATACACTTAATTTTGCATTTACCATATTGATTCAGAGATCAGTGAACATTGGTATAACTGGATGCATTCGCCTACAGCTTTTGTTTTTAGTTTTCTTTTTTCTAGACCGGAAGCATGTCCCGTGAAAAATAGTGCGCTCTGTAAAACATTGTTATATACATACAGTGTGCCCTTCATTTGGAAAATAAAAAGTCAATGTTCCCTGTATTCTGTTTTCTGTACTAGAATCAAATTTTGATAGGCAGTTGTTCTTTATAACAGCTACGTTTCAAGTATTTTTGTTGTTAAATTGTCTTCTTCCTCTCATCTTTACTGTTGACTTAGTAGCGTAAATTATCATCCTTCCCTATTGATATATCAACCTCCAGAGCACTTCCGCAGAAACCACATTATAGATGACCCTCACATATCAAAAGTTGACATGGATATATCAAGCGATTCTCCCAAAATTTCATAGGCAATAGCCTTTTTTAAGTTTTCAAACGAAATCAAACAAACAGAAATAAACATCGATTTCATTTGCTTTTTCCGATCAATTATTCAAAACAGACTGTCATAATTACACAAATAAATCAACCAGACGTCAGAGCAACTACATCAATCAGGTCGCTGTTATATCCTACAGAGCTTTCATGTTTTCACACCATGACGTCATAAAAGCGCTATAGAACGATAGAATAAATAACATCCGAATGTTGCTGCAACATTCAAAATCGATATTATTTCGAGTAGTTTGGTCATCTTATTCAACCGAATACAATACCTTCGCTGATAAAATGACAAAAAAACAACTAAAAACCATCTTTTATGAAGCTGAAGATTACTGAAAAGGCGAGAATGATATGTATGTCTGATTTCCCGCACACCTTTGGGAGAATTTCAATAATTTGAAATCCAAAATATAAAATAAAGGAAGATAAACAGGTCTTCGGATTTTTGACAGCTGAAGTATTGTAAAATATCCCACTCGCCAGAGTATGAAGCTTGGTCCTCGTTCCCAACGCTCACTCGCCCCTTCATATTCTGGCTCTAGGGATGATATTTTACGATACAAAGCTGTCAAAAGCCTTATTGTGTACTAGAAGATTTAAAGATTCAGAAGTTATAGATAGGAGTTATGGATATTTGATTATACTACCTCATATTTATTGATCATGATGTAGACGTGTTTGTATCGATAGGGTTCTGTTTAAAGTTCGAGTTTCTCCTTTATTGAGTCGGTATCCTGATTTTACAATAATATGTTGTACTTGAATAAATAGTTATTTTTTATCTAATTTTGATCACGTGTGTAAATTATATTAGATACCTTGAGAAAACACGATACAACTATCGTGAAAAGTAACTGCTCTCCAGTTTCGACCAGACGTGAACTGTATAAAACCCTGTATTGTCCCAGGACAATAATGGATTTGCCTGTATATGCCCGGGGCCCTCAGTTTAACACATGCCTTATTAGGGCTTATTTTATCATATTAAATAATATGATATGTGGTCGTGGAGTTACTGGTCTACCTGTATTGGGTTTTATTTGTTTATTTATTATACTATAGGGCAGCGGGGTAGAGAATGGAAGGTTTGGGTACCCATTTACCGGTTAGATTTTACTGCCAGCTGTTGCTAGTGCCGGTACCAAGTCCAACTATCCCGAGTTCCTATCGTTGTCTATGTTTGTCTTTTGTCATTTTATTGTTTTTCTTGTGCAGTTCACTGGTGGCTTGTGACATTTGATTGTAATGTACGGCCATTGTATTTGTTTCCTGTTATCTTTTCTCTATTAAATAATCCCAGGTTTCCCTTTGGATATTTTTCCAGTTTTTGTTTGCTTGGGTTTTTGTTTTGTTTGTTTGTTTGGTCTTTTTTTTTGCTTGTTTTTTTGTTTTTGTTTTTTTTTTTTTTTTTTNTCAGGACTCTCCTTAGTCCACTCTACAATTTGACGACTGCAACACTCATTGAATTATATCACTTATTTTAAAAGCACCGTTTCGGTTTAGAATACCATCAATGAAAGGATATTTTTCACCGTGCGGCACTTCGAAACAATTTGAAGCTATTCGGGAGCTGATTCGAGGGGAAATCCTTTCACAACCAAAGAAAAAAAATGTGATAAATTTGGAAGTTCACATGTAAATATAGGTTTGAACTTTTGTGCGTAAATGACAGTTACCGATCCTTAAATTATTAGATTTCTCAGATATTCAGTTGGTGCAATTTTAGCCAAACTGCCTTATTACGACTTCTATAATTATGTTATTAATAAATATATCAGTAAATAAATACCGTAGTTTAAAGACCTGAAGTAGGGAAGAAAATTCTAAACTTTATAATCCAAAATCACTGCAATTCAGAGAGAGACAATATGACAAAAAGCAAGCTAGCCAACTATAATCCCTGGCAAAACAATCCGCCCCTGCTCTATGTTTGTTACTTGGGATGTAATGTTCTAGTCTACATGGATATGTTGAAATGTTTGACAATTTGTTTGCTTTGTCCGATCTGTAAAGCCTAAGTCCCACTGTCACGTTTCAACCCTCTGGTTTTACAAGTACGTTTTATATGGCCACGTCTCGTGTCATTTTTTTTCTACTACGTTTTATATGGCCACGTCTAGTGTCATTTTTTGTCACATTCATACGGTCGCTACGTTTTACTAGGTTTCTGGTACGGTTCAGTACGTTTCACTACGTTTTGCGCGGTTTTACTACGGGTTACAGGTTTCACAACGTTGTAGTACGTTTCGTCCGGTATAAACTACGTTTTAGTAGGTACTGCTAGGATTCGTTACGTTTCAACTACGGTCTGCTACGTAAATGGTAGGTTTTAGTACGTTTTTGTACGGTACACTACGTTTCTGCTACGTACCACTACGAACCAAGTGCATGTAGTTGTTAGTGTTGATGTCAGGAATAAACATTATAAAAGTTCAATATTAAAAGAAATTATTCAGTTAGCTTCAATCTCCCACTAGAACAAGAAGCGGGGTCGAGGACGGGGCCGTCGTAAAGGGCGATTGGAAGGCGGGGTAGAAAAAGTTCAAAACTTAACTAGTCTTGGTCTTGGTGTTCTCAAAGTAATGTCTTTTTAAATATCCATTTTTTTTTCATAACTCCATATATTTTCCTCCTTTCAGTCGACTGGTAAAATTTATTATGAATTTGATAAATGACAATATTGAAGAGGCTATTTTGACCAGCACAACTAAGACTTCTCAAGACACTCAGATAATTTAGTGATGTAGCAACATTCAGAACAATGCCATCTCCTCCTAAATTTTATCAGCAAAACCATAAACAGAATAATTAAGCCTTTTCAATATCAAATTTACTCTACTTTCGAAGACCCGAATTCCCTATGATCATTGGACGCGTCAACCCCGACTCACAGATTGGGTCCAATCAAATGTCTTCTTTCATCTGAGACTGTGCAGATGCAAAAACGGCAAGAAAATTAAAGTCGGCACAAGTTGTTTTTTTTTGCAAGAAAGAGTGATAGTAGAAAACGAAAACACAATGGCCGTAATATTAACAACTGTTCCAGAATAAAAACAAATATTTTATTTTCAAACGTCAACAATAAACGTTCACTTTTCACTCATGTTTGTGCAGAATAGCTCGTGCTGTATTGTGATTCTGATGCGCTTCAATAGCAAATGCATTCAGACGTGAATGAAGTGTTCGAAGTGAACGAGGTATAACGACTGGATAATTCGGGTTATTGGTAGAGGGGTTTCACAAGGGTCTGCTTACGTCATCATGAGATCTTATATACCACTTTGAAAAAATATGTGTTTGGGTAATAAAAGGGGAATTAATCACTTTCAATGTAAAAAAGGATATATTTGGCTATCGGAATACTTTTTGAAAAAGGAAATTTAGCATACTAAGTATTGTCATTTATACCACTCGTTTAATTTTGTCTCAGACTTTACCATTTTTGGGGTGTATGTAAAAAGATTTCAGTTTTTAGATCGTATGTAGAAAAGGTTGTTTTAAGTCTAACCCACCAAGAGCGTGGTATTCGTATATGTTGGACTTTTGTGTGCTTTATATCCATTGGACGACTTGTCTTTAAAAGACTAAGCAATGAAGTTGATTGCTCTTACTTTTACGAAAATGACAATTTTAGGCTGTCAATACCTTTCAGATAATCAACCCTCGTCATTTGATCTAGTTTTTATGCCTAACTTATCAGTTGTGATACAATGTTTGAAAAAAAAACATTAAAAAGTAGATAAAATTTTGATTTTCGGTAATTTTTTTTTTTTTTTGGAAAATGGGAATTTTCGGAATTATAGATTTTTTCACAATTTGACTTTATGGTCGTAAAAATCTGAATATATATTTAATAATTGCCGATATATTATTGATAAATGATATGTTAGCAACAACTCGTGTTCAATTATTTTAGTTTCAGACGTATTGTAGGTTCAGAAATGTCAAAATTAGCACCTCTCCCCTAAAAATTAAGGGAAAACATGAAATATTCAGGCTCTAAATAATTAAAGAATAATGTTTAATTAGAATTCTAGTGTGTATCTCAATTAAGCTGACATGCAATGCAGAAGATCACTTAAGCATATTTAAACTTTTTAAAAGGTCTCTTTTTTGCCTCTTCTGCTCGAAATTGTAAGCAAAATGGGAATTTTCCGTTTTTCAGAATTGCTGCTGTTTTGACTTTGAGATGCAAATACTTCTTGAAATTGATATATAACTTGAAAATGTTGATTTGATATTCTTTCATTATATCTAAGCCATACGAAAATATGTTTTAAACTTTTTAGAATAACTAGAATCTCATAAATTACAAATATATAAC
>MJUU01037407.1:0-25007 GCA_002080025.1 Modiolus philippinarum | reverse complement strand
TGTTTAATTAGAATTCTAGTGTGTATCTCAATAAAGCTGACATGCAATGCAGAAGATCATTTAAGCATATTTAAACTTTTTTAAAGGTCTCTTTTTGACTCTTCTGCTCGAAATTGTAAGCAAAATGGGAATTTTCCGTTTTTCAGAATTGCTGCTGTTTTGACTTTGAGATGCAGATACTTCTTTAAATTGATATATAACTTGAAAATGTTGATTTGATATTTTTTTCATTATATCTAAGCCATACGAAAATATATTTTAAACCTTTTAGAATAAATAGAATCTCATAAATTACAAATATATAACCCCTTACCACAAATATTCAACACAATTTATTTCATTTTATTCAGCTTGAAAAGCTGAAATATTGTATAAAGGTCCAATAACATATCATTTCAAATACCAAAATACAAAGAGACTCCAATATATAAAAAATAAGATCATGTGTGTGGTTAATGGGCAATAATACAACAATTAAACTTTGAATTTTGTAAAATTCCAAAATACCGAAAAATCTCATTTTACACGAAAATCGCCTAAAATATACAATTTTACCATATTTTGGCGTTAAAATTGCATATTGCGATATATAAAATACATTTTTTTTTAAACAAAGTAAAACACTAACATGTTATGTTCATATAAATGTACAGACAAACATATTCTGGGGATTTTAAAGCATCATTTTCTTGGGGTAGGGGTAAAATTTTCGGTATTTAGAGTCACATTGAACACTCCTTATTCTTCTAAACATTGTTTTTAGATATTTTATATATCGGTAAGAACAATTAATTGGCATATCCGCATATAAATCCTCCAGATTTGCCACATATAACTATTTATAAGTTAATTTTGGACAAATCTGAAATGCTGAAAATTCCAATTTTGCATCAATTCTGTACAAAATATTGATTTTAAGCTGACAAGCGAGACATAAAATGACAAATCTTGATAAAAATTATGCAACATTGTTATATTCAATGCAGATTTCGTGTGTTTTGGTTATTTGTATGCGAATATAGTAAAAAAAATGACTATCGTGGGGAAAATGTGTTGGGGTAGGGTAAGTTTTTCGGTATTAAGAGTCACATACTTGTTTTTCTAAACAGTGTTTTAAGACAACTAACGTATCGCTTGAAACAAATAAATGGCATAGTTGCAGATGAATCATCCATATTTGACATATATTACGATTTAACAATGAACTTTGGACTCTCATTTTTCATCAGTTTCGGCAAAATATTGACCTAAAGTCAACAAATGGCTGTTAAACTATCAAATCATGATGAAATTCATGCAACATTGTCATATATAACACACATTTTGCATGTTCTAGGTATTTTTATGCGAACTTGGACGAGAAATTGCCAATTTTAGGGAAAATTTGTTGGGGTGGGGGTAAGATTCTCTGTATTCAGAGTCACATTAAACACCCCTTGGTATTCTAAACACTGTTTTCATGCATTGCTAAGAACAATTAATTGGCATATCTGCAGATATATCATCCAAATCTGCCATATATAACGGGTTAACAGTGAATTTTGGCCAGATCTGAAATGTTGAAAAATCCCATTTTTCATCAATTTTGGGCACAATGTTAAGTTTAAGTCAACAAATGGCTGTTAAATCACTAAATCAAGATGTAATTCATGCAACGTTGTCATATTCAACACACATTTTGCGCATTTGAGTTAAATTGTTGCAAACATAGACAAAAAATTGACAATTTTAAGGAAAATTTGTTGGGGTAGGGGTAAGATTTTCGGTATTTTGAGTCACATCAAACATTTCTTGCTTTTCTTAACAATGTTTTCAAACAACTAATGTATCGCTTAGAACATATCTGCAGAAACATCCTTCAGATTTGGCATAAACAAATGTATAAAGATTCGGGCAAATCTGAAATGTTGAAAATTCCCCTTTTTCATCATTTTCAGGAAAAATATTGAGTTTAAGTCAACAAATGGCTGTCAAAATGCGAAATCATGGTATAATTTATGAAACATTGTCTTATACAACACACATTTTGCGTGTTCTGGTTATTTTTAAGCTAACATAAACAAAAAATTGACAATTTTACAGTAAATTTCTTGGGGTAGGGGTAAGGTTTATTGATGTATAATAATTGTACTACATAAGATTGTCCCTCATTTGTACTTAGATCTTTTATTGTATATTGACGAAGATGGACGTTTGAAATCTAAGCTATATGACAAGCGTGATGATTTTAATTTCCCCATTGTGAACTTTCCCTTTCTTAGCAGCAATATACCTACCTCTCCAGCCTATGGAGTGTACATTTCACAGTTGATTCGTTACTGTCGAGCTTGTAGTTTGTACAGTGATTTTTTGAACAGAGCAAAATCACTGTCCCAAAAGCTGCTTAGTCAGGGATTTGTTCAACCTTTGTTAATTTCATCCCTCAAGAAATTCTATGGCTGTCACCATAGCATCATTGAAAGATATGACGTGTCAGTATCCCAAATGAAAGTGGACATTTTCAGCTAGATTCACGTCTTCCCGGATTTGACTACCGACTTTGAAATTTTCCCGGATTGAATCACTCACAGTCTGACGGGTGCTGTTAACAGAGCAGGACATGCTTACCCTTCCGGAGCACCTGATGTCACTCTCAGTTTCACTGGAGTTCACACTGTGAGTGCCTTTGTTCTGAATGTTGTGGTTTCTGGTTCTGTGCTTTGTGTCTGTCTGGCGTCATTGTTTTTTTTTGTCTAACGTCATTGTTTTCTGTGTTCTCGTTTTTGCCCTGTCTTTGGACTTCAATTTTTGTGAATATCACCCCTTTGTTCCTTCGGTATTCCACTGCCGTTGTTTTGTAATAGTTGTTAAGCACATATAATAAGCTTTCATTTGATACCTACTTTAAATTAATTCTTTTTACTTAAACGTAATATTGTGCAAAAGAATATTAATAAAACTTAGTCGTAATCGGAAATATTTAAAGATCCATTTATTTGGTCTATTTGAAAATAAACCTTTGGTCATTAAAAATATGTTAACATTATATTAACATGTTTTTATATTCAAGAAAATAGATTGAATAACTAAAAACAATTTTCAGAATGAATTTGGAATCGAGATGCACTTCGGGTTCTTTAGACCATCAAACTTGCGCAATTTCAATGACAATATCTAAATTTTCCTCAATATTTTATAGGGATAGGGGTACGTTTAATGGCGCTATGGAACGTATTAGGCATAGAAATTGTGAAAAAAAATGGTTCTTTGCAAAGCTTATACAATAAGCAATCATTTGATGCATCGTTTTTATAACTAGGAAGCATTTGGTCAACATTTTGAGGCAACTGAAAGAAAAACTTGAACGAAAAACGAAATTTTCCTAAATTTCGGTAGACGGGTCTAAAAATTGGCCCTATTTCACCAGTGCGTGCAGGTTATGCTCGTGTTAACATGTTTTATTTTGAAGAGGGGATGTATGCGGACTTAAAAAAATGGGTGGGGTTGGGAAATGGGGGGGGGGATGCACGGGGGTTATTCCAGCCGATGGACTATTACTATGAGGTATGAGCAAAGCTCATTATTGAAGACCTCATGGTGCCTTCAAGANTCCATGAATTTAATAACCGTTCTACTTTTTCAATCTTATCCTCAAAATTCACAAGAGTCCTGTCCACATTTTTCAAATCAAATTTAATACCTAATAGTTTAAATTTCCCTGTTTGATTCCAAAAAAGATTCTGTCCTGACAAGAGTTTTTCATTAGAATAGGTTTTTGAACCAGTCCATATTGCTTCCGTTTTATCCAGATTTGCTCTCAAGCCAGCACACTCCGAAAATTTTCCTAAGATGAACAAAGATTCCCTAAGTGACATTTCAGTACCATCGAAGATTAAAGATGAGTCATCCGTGTACTGACTAAGTAAATATTCTGAACCATTGATTTGTACTCCTGATATATTAGGATTATTTTTTAATGCAGCACTCATCAATTCCAAAGATAAAATAAAAAGATAAGGGGATAAAGGATCCCCTTGACGTACTCCTCTTCGGATATTAAACATATCAGAACAATGTCCATTATTAATAATGCAGCTTTGTGTATTTGAGTATAACGCCTTAACCCATCTACAAAATGTTGAACCAAAACCTAAAAATTCTAAAGTTTTATCTTTAAAGGACAATTCAAGCCTATCACAAGCTTTCTCAAAATCTAGAAATATCAATAGAGCAGGAATATTTTCTTCTTCTGTCTTTTCTATTAAATCGTAAATTAATCTTGTACATTCCCATATGTATCTTCCTTTCACAAAACCTTGTTGAGTTTCACTAACAATGCTTGAAAGGAATGGCTTAATTCTATTAGCAAGGGAAGCAGAGGCAATTTTAGTGTCCACATTCAAAAGAGTTATGGGTCTCCAGTTTTTAATAAAGTTTTATTTTTGCCTTCCTTTGGAATGCACGTAATCACTCCTTGTCTCTGACTCAAAGAAAAGGAGCCTATTTCCAAACTATAATTAAATGACTGAACTAAATATTTACCAATATCAATCAAAAAAAATTTGTAAAACTCGGTTGTAAAACCATCTAGCCCTGGGGATTTACCATTTTTCATCTTCTTTAGTGCTTGAAGGCATTCAAAACAAGTAAGATCACCTTCAGCTTGAATTTTATGATCATCTGACAATTTGTTTAAAAAAGGATTATGTGAATCAAAAAATAAAGATTCATGTTCCTCAGTTAACACCGGATTTATTGATGTATACAATTTTTCATTATAACTTTTTTGAGCATTTAAAATTTCAGATTGGTCTGTAAGCTCTTCTCCATTATCCAATATTATTTTAGGTATAATTTTTTCAGTATAATGCCTTTTTTCAAGATTACAAAAATAATTTGTGCACTTTTCACCCTCTGCTTCCCATCTGGCTTTAGCCCGAGCCATAATCCCAGTTATCTTTTTTCCCTGTGGGTGACCAGCTGATCTTCAGCTTCCTTTATTTTATTTTTTTGCTTTCAGAAGCATTTTTTTCAAAAATAGAAGACAATACAGTTAATTTTTGCTCTAATTCCTTTTCAATGTTTCTATCCTTCTTTTTTCAAGTAAGAAGAATATGAAATAGTTTTACCTCTAATCAAAACATGTGGATTAATCGAAAATTCTAAATCATCATTTCCCTCTATTCTAAGGCGATTAGTGTACTGATTTAAAGTCTCTTATATGCATTTTTTTATTTCATCTACATAATCTTTATCATGTAAAAGACTATTATTAAACTTCCAGGTTCCCCCACCCCTTGATTGGTTATAGAATTGTAATATAAGACACACAGGAGAATGATCAGAACGATAACTTACATCAATGGATACATCTTTCACAAAACTATCAAAGTCTGTAGATATCAAAAAATAATCTAAACGACTTTGCTTTAAATTTGGCCCCTCCATGTGTACCTTCTTGTTTGTAAATTCTTTGCACGCCATATATTAACTAGGTCTAAATTATTTTTCATTTCTATAATTACTTCATTTGATTTTACATTATTTTTTGCATTATAATTTATTGTATCAAGATCATAATCTTGTACAACATTCCAATCACCTCCATTAATGACTGAGGAATTAGACAGATCAATTAAAAGTTTCTTAATATTATTAAAAAAAGACGGACTATCCTCATTTGGAACATAAATTGCTACAAGAGACATTCGATAGTCTTGTATAGTAATATCTAATATTATAAAATTTCCATTTTTGTTATCTATTATCTCTTTATGTACTGTATACTTAAAAGTATTCTTAATTAAAATTGCTATCCCCCTAGAGTGGCTGGTGTGAGAACAAAAACATGCTCTATACCCCATTCTTGCAGCCATTGTTGCTCATTTTCTTTTTTACTATGAGTATCTATCAGTATTATAATATCAAATTTTTCACCATACCGATGGAAGAAATCACTTCGTTTTATGTCATTGGACAATCCCCTGTAGTTGACAGAGCCAATCTTTATTGTAGACATCTTACTGTGATGAGTACTAAATATTTATATAACCAGCAAGAACAAACTACATCAAATAAACATACTTCAATATAAATAAGTATGATAAAACCCATGTAAACTCTTATAAAATTTTCAATAACACAAATCATTTTAATTCCATCATAAAAATAAATTACACAAGCAAACATTTCATATAAAACCCCACCCTGTGCATGACCCCACTCCAAAAAATACTTCCCATTGAAAGCATTATCAAGTATTATACCACAAAGGGTATAAAAAATAAAATAAAGACTTGATAGCAACATATCCTGCAAAAATACCTGGATTTTTTTTCAATATATTAGAAATCCCTAAAAAGTTTACACAAAAAAAACAAGAGCCAAGAGCGACAACTCAAATTTTATACAATGACCACAACATTATCTCCCCTTTAACTAAATTCATTGTGTTCCATACCCCCATTCTATGAGAAGTTTAACACCCTGCATGCCAATATCAACATCATGTCACAATCTTAATCATATGTATTGATACATAAAAACAACATCAATGTCAAAGTTAATTTTATGTTGAGGAATCAAAGAATTCAAAACAACAATAATCTACAATAAGACCTGGACTTCGTAAAAAAGTTTTAAGGTTACACATTATAGTGGAAAAGTGGGAGAGAAAAAAAATGAGTCAAGAGAAACAACTCAAATTTAATACAATAACCCTAATATTATCTCCCCTTGTTACATTGTGTTCCAACTATTTACCCCATATGTCAAGTGATTCACCCTACATGACATTACATAAACCATTGTAACAATGAGATAGATTATCGACATACAGGTTGGAAATAAAAAAAAAAAACACAAGGCTATTTCAATGCCAAGCAAGTACAATCTGCAACTAATATGAAGGTCTAATAAGAAATTAAAATGATAATGTATATGGAGACTTAGAGTGGACCCAAACTCAACACAGCCACGGACTGGCTATAATTTTGTAATACTTGAGTTAAATTGTTGCGAACATAGACAAAAAATTGACAATTTTAAGGAAAATTTGTTAGGGTAGGGGTAAGATTTTCTGTATTTTGAGTCACATCAAACATTTCTTGTTTTTCTTAACAATGTTTTCAAACAACTAATGTATCGCTTAGAACATATCTGCAGATACATCCTTCAGATTTGGCATATACAGTGAAACCTGTCTAAACCGAACCCCTCAGGGACCGATGATTTTGTTCGGTTTAGACAAGTGTTCGGTTTACACAGGTTCAAAATATAAAGAAATTGAACGAAAGGGTCTTCATATTGTGTTTGGTTTAGACAGGCGTTCGGTTTAGTCAGGGTTCGGTTTAGACAGATTTCACTGTATAACGATTTAACAGTGAAATTTGGGCAAATCTGAAATGTTGAAAATTCCCCTTTTTCATCATTTTCAGGAAAAATATTGAGTTTAAGTCAACAAATGGCTGTCAAAATACGAAATCATGGTATAATTAATGAAACATTGTCTTATACAACACACATTTTGCGTGTTCTGGTTATTTTTATGCTAACATAAACAAAAAATTGACAATTTTACAGTAAATTTGTTGGGGTAGGGGTAAGGTTTATTGATGTATAATAATTGTACTACATAAGATTGTCCCTCATTTGTAATAGTTGTAAAGCACATATAATAAGCTTTCATTTGATACCTACTTTAAATTAACTCTTTTTACTTAAACGTAATATTGTGCAAAAGAATATTAATAAAACTTAGTCGTAATCGGAAATATTTAAAGATCCATTTATTTGGTTTATTTGAAAATAAACCTTTGTTCATTAAAAATATGTTAACATTATATTAACATGTTTTTATATTCAAGAAAATAGATTGAAAAATTAAAAACAATTTTCAGAATGAATTTGGAATCGAGATGCACTTCGGGTTCTTTAGACCATCAAACTTGCGCAATTTCAATGACAATATCTAAATTTTCCTCAATATTTTATAGGGATAGGGGTACGTTTAATGGCGCTATGGAACGTATTGGGCATGGAAATTGTGAAAAAAAAAAGGTTTTTTGCAAAGCTTATACAATAAGCAATCATTTGATGCATCGTTTTTATAACTAGGAAGCATTTGGTCAACATTTTGAGGCAAGTGAAAGAAAAACGAAATTTTCCTAAATTTCGGTAGACGGGTCTAAAATGGGCCCTATTTCACCAGTGCGTGCAGGTTATGCTCGTGTTAATATGTTTTATTTTGAAGAGGGGATGTATGCGGACTTAAAAAAATGGGTGGGGTTGGGAAATGGGGGGGGGGATGCACGGGGGTTATTCCAGCCGATGGACTATTACTATGAGGTATGAGCAAAGCTCATTATTGAAGACCTCATGGTGCCTTCAAGATGGAGAACAACATTAAAAGCATTGTCCCATTGCGTGGTTTCACCATTTATTTGTAGAGGCTTTGTCTCATGTGCATTTACTCTATATCTCTTCATTGCTTATTTAAGCGATTTCGGAGCTTTACGAAAAATTCAAGTATAAAAATAAAAAACAGGGTGGAATTGATTTTAAAAGAAATGAAATTTGAAAGATTTTTAGAAAAGAAGTTTCTTTACTAGAAAATTTGAAAAGTCTGATTTTAGTGTAGTTTGAACTTACTAAAGTTTATGATAAAAAGGATGATTTCTCCTTCACTTTAGTTAATTGTCCCCATCTCGACCGCAATGTTCCTTTAGTTCTTCTTACGGGGTCTACATTTCTAAACTTGTTCGACATGCACGAGTATGAGGTGATGATTCTGACTTTACCGACCGAAATTTTTGTCTCATTGAAAAAACTTCTACATCAAGGTTTTAGATGTCATAAACTGATAAAACATTCTCTACATTTTATTATAGATACATGTACACTGACTTATTAAGAAATTTGGTTCTACATGCAGGGCTCTTATACAACAGGGCATTTCACATCCAAACTTCTATGGAAATATCATTTACAAGGCGCATAGATTCAAGACTTGTCCTTCAAAACTTATTGATTCGTTGAACAAACTTATTCATAAAGGATATAAATACAGCATTGTTGTTAAATCTTTACTTCTGGTTTTGTTGGCAAAAATATTGATCAGCTTATAACTGCTTTACACCATAACTAAATTTAAACATTTTTTCATATTGGCAGTATTTGGCATTGCACAATATTGTGTTCTTCTCTCATAATTGATGATGTTGTAATACGAAATCTATTTAGAAGTATTTCAATTGAAGTTTCATATGCTAGAAGGTTCGATATCATTGTCAACGGAAATTATGACCTTAGCTAGATGTGAGTAACTGTGAGCATTTGTCCGGACTGTACCCGTGTGTATTGTCTTCATGTTTTATGTACTTCATTGTAAGGGTACCCGTCTTGATAAGTTGGACTTTTTTGTCCCCCACCGCAACGCGGAGCAGCGACATAGAAATGCCAGGCGTCCGTGTGTCCGTGCGTCCGTGCGTCCGTCACACTTTCTTGTAAGTACTCTCATGTCTACAAATTAAATGGGATCTTCATGAAATTTATACCAAATATTTATATCCCTAATACCTTGGCAAAACTTCGAAAATAAGCTTTGGTCGATACTTTTTGACAGAGTTATGGGACTTTGACCGAAATTATGACTCTGTTTTATCCAAGAATTGACCTTGTTAGCACTCTCATGCCAACAAATTTTGACGGATTTTCATGAAATTTATACCAAATGTTTAAATTACTAATACCTTGGGCCATTTTTTAAAATCAGCCTTGATCAATACTTTTGACGGAGTTATGGAACTTTGACCAAAATAACGACACCTTTTTAGCCAAAAATTGACTTATGTTAGCGCTCTCATTGCTACAAATTTTGACTGATTCTAATGAAATTTATACCAAATTTTAACATCACTAATACCTTGGTCAAGTTCGAAAATCAGCCTTGGTCAATTTTTTTTGACGGAGTTATGGGACTTTGACGAAAATACGGACTCTGTTTTATCCAAAAATTGACCTTGGAAGCACTCTCATGCCTACAAATTGTAACGGATTCTCATGAAATTAATATCAAATGTTTATACCAATAATACCTTGGTCTAGTTCGAAAATCAGCCTCGATAGATACTTTTTGATGGAGTTATGGGACTTTGACCAAAATAACAACACCGTTGTAGCCAAAAATGGGCATTGTAAGCGCCCTCATGCCTACAAATTTTGACAGATTCTCATGAAATTTATATCAAATGATTATATCACTAATACCTTGGTCAAGTTTGAAAATCAGCCTCCGTGAATAATTTTTTGACGGAGTAATGGGACTTTGACGAAAATAATGACTCTGTTTTATCCAAAAATTTACCTTGTTAGCGCTCTCATGCTTACAAAGTGTAACGGAT
Source organism: Modiolus philippinarum (assembly GCA_002080025.1). Classification (NCBI taxonomy): domain Eukaryota; kingdom Metazoa; phylum Mollusca; class Bivalvia; order Mytilida; family Modiolidae; genus Modiolus; species Modiolus philippinarum. The sequence goes on along the minus strand of MJUU01037407.1, from coordinate 14,628 downwards.
TCTCATGAAATTAATACCAAATGTTTATATCACTAACACCTTTGTTGAGCTCGAAGATCAGTTTCGTTCAAGACTTTTTGACGGAGTAATTGGACATTGACCAAAATAACAACACCGTTTTATCCAAAAATTGACCTTGTAAGGGCTCTCAAGGCTACAAATTTTGGCAGATTTTCGTGAAATTTATACCAAATATTAATACCACTAATACCTTGTTGAAGTTTGAACATCTGCCGTGGTCCATACTTTTTGTATTTCCACATATTTAATTTTGGAACTGCCCTGAATGTTTGAAATATTGCAATTTCATTTACAGTATACTAGTATATTGCATAAGCGGCGGGGGACCCAGGAATTCTATTCTTGTTCTAGTGTGATTTTTACTGTGAGTCTTTTGTGTTTTTTATTTAGCCATTCAGGGGGTTTGGATCTAAGAAACAGAGTTTAACCCCATTGCAATTTTTTCGCCTGTCCCAAGTTAGGAATATGTTGGTCAACGGCTTGTCATTGACTTCTTATGAAATTTTAGTTTCTTGATATTCGGGTTATTAGTTGTGGCTTGTTTCCATTGATTTATTAATTATTTTACTTTTTTGGGGCCATTTAGGGCTTGCTACATGGTGTAAGGTTCCTCACTGTGTAAAAGACCGCACGGTTACCCCTAGAGGCTTTGTTTTGGGTCGTTTTAATGATATGGGATTTTGGCTCCTTGAAATTTACCCCCATTTCCTTTCTTTTTCATAGTATTATATTTTTAATACCCTAAGATGTCGGAAGTCATCAAGTCTATTTTTATTTGACTTATCATAAAGTTATATCGTACACATTATTCAAATGGTTGAACTGTTCTGTTGAGAGCTGCTATTGTTGTTGATATTTTCAAAGGCCATTCTTTCAGAGAAGTATCTTCATCTATCGCATTTTCATCAGAATGTTTATTGAAAAACCCCGAATATATTAACCTCAATGCTTTTCCCGCTTGATGTCGCTGCTGAACTATCAGGTAGTTTGCAGGAAAATGGCAATTCACTCATGTACAAAAGTTGTTCCTTGTGAGTGAATTTTCCCTTTATCACAACGTCACAGAGCAAAACCTGAGAGTTCAGCGGTGACACCAGACATGAAAAAATATGGTTTGTGCATTCCAGTTCAACCACTGTTTTTGGTGTGTGCTAAAACTTTTCAAAAGCTTTACCTTAAAGAAATAGCTATCAGTAAAATTAAAAATTGTTCATCTGTTTTTTACACGTTAATGTTTTGTGTACTTCCTGGATGTTTTTAAAAATATTGGACTTTTGGTAATTTATTCAATTTTTCTGCACAACTAAAATAATAGTTAGATAATCATCAATTAGTTTGTGTTAACTCCTTGCACAAGCTGTATGTATTACTTTGCAAAGGATAAGTTATGTACCTTCTTCCATGCATGTGCAAGATGGAGGTCATTATGTGAATAAAGTCTGACGCTAAAGATGTGATCAATCTCATGATGTGATCACCCAAACGTTTTGGGTAGGTTATTGAATTTTGTCGACACACATATTGTTTCAATGGGGAAGAACATTGTTCTAAATTGTGGGGCAAGTTTCACCGTCTATCCATGGTTGGTTATTGCCTGATCTGTTATAGCTGGTTATGTTTTGTTTTTGTTTACTTAAGATTATGATGATATACCTTGCTGTTCCTAGAAGAATAATGTTTGTCTGACTAGAGTGTTAGATAAACATACAGATACTACATTTAAACGTGGCACTACGGAACAAAGCGTAGCAAGAAGAATGATTACGTGATGAAAACTAATAAATCGTGCTAAAACATATTAATGCGTAGACTAAAAACCTTACAGAACGTTACCATACATAGCAAAACCCAGCATAAATGTAGTAAAACGTATTCACACCTCTATATTACGTTCAACTACGTATAAACTACGTGTTTACTACGCATCAGTACGTTCCTAATACTGTTTAGTACGTTCTAGTACGTATGTATTACCTATCAATTTTGGCCACGTTTGTATTGAGCAGACCAATACGAACGGGATTAATAAATATATTAATAAATATTGACAGTGGGACTGAGGCTTAACACAATTATCGAAAATTGTATCAATTAAATTTGGTTGTATCATTTCCCAGTATCGTCGTAAAATGTTTTGATTTTAGCAATGATTGGAATGGTCTATGCTTGGAACCATAGAGCTAACAATGGAATTTGTTTTGACTTTAAAATAAAAAGAATTAATAAATAAAACTTGTGGGATGCATAAGAAATTTTGATTCATTAACGTGTGTTGTTATAATTGTAGAGTACTAGAGTGATTATACAGGACCCAGATATTTCATATTGGCCTTTGTTTACTCCCAATAGTTTGAAACAATTGTTGTCACTGTAAATGAGATGGTAGACATCTGTTCAGGAAGAAACATTATTTACATCATTATTGCGCTTGAATCGTTCAGTTACATCTATGTTTTTAAGCATGAATGTGAAAAAGAATAAAACCATTTTTGTAACTTAGATCATATTTTTTAAAATGTTAAAACAAACGTACAAGTGATTTTTTTTTAGAGTTGTGTCCCTTAACCTTGGTTTACATACTAAAAATTACTTTTTTTCTAGATATTTAGGACACAACATGATATCAAGTCTGCCGATAGGACTATTTGACACCACAACAAAACTGCTTCAGTTGTAAGTAGTGTAGGAATATGGAACTTTCCAGATAGGAACTCTTGTGAAATGGGAGGCAGAAATAATTGACTCACAATAAAGTAGGCGGTAGTGACTGGATTCCTGGCCTTAATTATATACCAGTTAAAAACAAAATATTTATGAATTTGAAATACAAAAAATATCGAATTTGTATTAGAACAGTAAATTTCGTTATGTTGTACACGTGTTTCAAGGATTAACCTAATCAGCAGCGTTGAAATAAAATAATATGGAAATCCATAATCGAAAAGTAGTAAAGAAGTACTAGTTTTTAAAAATATCAAAATAGGAAGTCAAATCCAGTGCCAACGACATTTATCGAGTGCAATACCCGGAATGAAGCCTCGGTATTAATTTTGATAATCAAAGTTCTTAAAGCCCTAATAGAAAGGTTACTTTCAAAGATTTAAGTAGACTTTGGTACAAGCCCTTCTTGCTGTTTATTTATTATTTTCATTTTGCTATAAAAGTGTGCAGTAATTTATCCACACTTGTATACTATCAAACAGTGTTACAAATATTTAAAAGAAGAAAAATAAATAGTACAGTCACAACATATAAAAATTCCTGACAAGTCAGTACCATTTGACTTGAATGCAAATTCTAAAGATTTCCACTTAAAAGTAACGGTTATCCCACAACAGTTCGTACATAATGATTATCTCCCTTTCTATATGCAAACTGAACTCCCAACATCGCGTTTTCTATTTTAAAGGTGACTACAAGAAGGAAAATTAACAGTATTAATGTGGACTAAAAGTCTTTAAACGAACAAGCAACAGCAACAGGTGTTTCATTTCAGTGATGAAACAACTGCAGTAGAATACCGAAGGAACAAAGGAGTGAAATTTACAAAAATCGAAGTCCAAAAGCATGGCCAAAACTAGAACACAGAAAACAATGACACCAGACACAAAACACTAAACAAAACGCTAAACAGACACAAAGCACAGAAACAGAAATCACAACATTCAAAACAAAGCACTCACAGTGTGAACTCCAGTGAACTGAGAGTGACATCAGGTGCTCCGGAAGGGTAAGCATGTCCTGCTTTGTTAACAGCACCCGTCACACCGTGAGTGATTCAATTCAGAAACATGTCAAAGTCGGTAGTCAAATCCGGGAAGACGTGAATCTAGCTGAAAATGTCCACTTTCATTTGGGATACTGACACCTCATATCTTTCGATGAAATTATGGTGACGGCCATAGAAAGCTGACATTAAAGGACTGGGCTAAATATTTTTGTTTTCCTTGAATAAAAATACGGTGTCTAAAGCCTAAAGATACACGACTTCCGTTAACGAGTTAAAACAAATCTTCAGACCGTTAAAACTTTGGCTTGTCAAAAAAATCAACCCAGAATAAGGCCTCTGACAATGCACAGACGGTGAAACACAAAACTCATACGTTGAACTATGATACTTTCGTTTTGCCCATTCAGTACCTGTTGCGCATGCGTCTATCCTAGACATTTGTTTACATGCCGTTCAAGCAACCGAAACGCTCTCGTGTTTATGTACAATCGCTTCACTGTTAAAACGTTTTATCCATTTTAATTGCATGATATCAATTATATTACCAAACATGAACTTTGTTTAATCCGTTGAAGATTCGTCCAAAATCACCCAAAGTTTACCGATGATAAATTTTCCGTTAAGGGGGGACTTAATACTTCTTTTTAATGATCACCAAATTCTTTCAAATCTGTGTGAATTACTTCATTTTCTCACTAACTCATTGTTTTAATTCAAAAATATGATTTAAGTCAATTTGGTTTTTCAAATTGAAGCACCTGTTTTTCTTCATAGAGCATTTCAACTGACAGGGTCATGACATTAGAAAGCGTTGCAATGCAACCTCTCTAAAAACAGTAAATGTCTATAATATGCAAGGTAAAATTTTAATGTCGGACAATTCTGACTATCGGGCGTGTGAATACACCCGGGGACCTCTGGTTGACCAGCAGTGGTGTCGGCCCAATGGTTCAATATACAAAAAATACCGAAATTACATAAAAACAGTTAATCTGTGTATTTCTAATTTTTCCCACATAAAAATTCTTTAACTAAATTTTAATTGACAAAAAAAATTAACCTGTAGTGCTAAAGATAGATTATACACAAAACACCATATCTCAACATTGTTAATTGATTGATGATTCGGAGCACCAGAGGTCACTCTATTAATTTAGAGTTCACACTGTTAGTGCTTTAGTTTTTTTGTGTTGTATTTGAAGTGTCTGGTGGACATGTAGTGTCTTTGGTTTTCTGTCTTCTGGTGTTCTTGTTTTTGTTTTATCTTTGACTTTGATTAAATCTTGTGCCTTGTTCCTTCGGTATTCTACTGTCGTTGTTCCCTCTCGACGTAATTTTTTTTTGTTTAGTAAAGGAGCTTTTTCGGTTAAAACACGGCTCAAAAGTCGCGTTTTTTGTATTGGAGGATTTTTTAGTTTAAGGAAAAAGACATATTTTCTGTGCCTAGACAAATATTAATGGACATCTATACTAAAATAATGAGACGCTTTTTGTTAGCCAGCTGGTTGCTGCAGAAACAACAAATACTTAGACTAAGCCTTATATATCCAAATGTTGAGATTGTTGTCCCATTCAAAATTTAATTGGCATATATGTACTTATACCTGCATTTTAGCTAATCAACTTAATTAATTAATAACGGAATTGCGGTTTCTGTCATCGGTCCGAAATTATACAGTAGGGAACTCAACAGGAAGAAAAAACGACTGTCCGACACATACAGACAAAAATAAAACAACATTATTATAAATCTTTCAGCTTCTCTTGACTGGGCGGCCTATTCACAACAAGGATATAGGATAAGTAGGCCGAGACAGGCCAGTCATTACCTTTTTATTTTGACCTTTTTGTACAATAAATGATGAAAATATGTTCCTATGGCTATACATGTAATAATATGGTTAATTGATGAGACAAAATCATGTACTATATGTATTTGACATTTCACGGTATGTATGTGTGTCATATCTGTTTTTTATTAGCATTATTGATTATATATGCTATGTAGATAATGTTACGTCAAGGATGAAGGTCTCAAAAATATAAAAAAAATATTAAAGTCGATGAACGAAAAGTGTATTCACGAAACACATTGACATAAGGGCATTAATCAATCACTGAAACCCTGAAAATGAAAATCACGATGCACGAAAAATAACCCTTTACCTACTACAATAAACATATACACTGTCAGTCACAAAGCACAGTGCAAAATGGACCAATTCAGAAATTGTACTGCATTCTGGGATTGTGATTGTTCACGACGGTGCTGATTCTAGGGGGGAGGGGAGGTCACTCCATATGTTTTATGGTAGAGGTGAGCCGCTGGCACACCAGGACCCCCACCCTTATCATATAGTAGGAATCTCAAAAATATATACCTTATCGCATATTTTTTGCAGAAAAGTAAACCTAATCATATGTTAATGCAGAAAAGTATACCTTGTCATATATTGGGGTGTATACTGTAATTCTTTTTATTTTCAATCAAAAAGTAGTAAATTACACACAGTTTAATACTTTATAAATGTAGATATGTAAAATGCTAATAAGTATCTGATTTAGATGCTACAAATTGACCTTATCACATAATCTCATCTGAAATTCCCTACCTTATCACATATTTTCATCACAATTTACTACCCTATCATATAATCTGAAACACGAAAAAGGTACAATATATGATGTTGTTAAAATTATTGTAACTAAAATCAGTGAAATGTACATCTTCAGAAATGCTTTTCAATAATTATTGGTAACTAAAATGATACTGACATATATAAATTATTTTTATTATTATCATATATTTATAAAAGGTCATAATACTTTTATCCTGTATACTAAATCGAAGCAGCGTCACCTCAAATATGAAAGAAAATAATGAATTTACTAAATGGATCAGGCATGTGTCTTAAATTGAATATGTGTAAAATGTGTTGTAGTCAATTAATTATTGCTGTTTATTATTTTGTATTGTGTATGTGTTGATAACAATCCTATAGTTTGGATTTTATATCAATAAAATATTCTGATTCCGATTCCATCATATATTGGAAGTGACTCCCCCCCCCACCCCTCCCCCTGGGTGCTGATTGGTTAAGACATATTTCTGAATCTGTACATTATGTACAACGTCGATGTCGGAGGGTGTCATTGGAAATCAAATATTACCGAAATGCCCAAAAAGGGTAAATAAGTCTTCGGTTAGCCGTCTTTTCAAATTTACACACGGTTTTCTCTTGAATTTTGTTTTTGATCAAGAATTTTCAACTTTCGTGGAGATTGATGAATTTTACTTTAACAGATTATTGTGAGATATATTTTCTTTTTAATTATATAATAAAACAATTACGGTTTTTTGTATCGGTCGATATTGGTTTAAGTAGACCCCTAAATATCAATTATATTGAATGACGCTCGATATCGGTTTAAATAGCCCTCTACAAAAGCTCTTAATTGTAAAATACAGGTATCACATGAACGTCAAACATTTTTCACGATTTAAAATACTATTATATAAAATAGTTCTCAATCATGTTTTTCAACCTTTTTTATTTTTCCGTAAATATAGCTCTTTCTAAAATTTCTATATTGCTCCATTCTGAGTAAGGGAGCCATTCGTAACCCTCATCCACGGGTTTCTACTAGTTAATTATATTATTCGGTAAGCGTCTTTAGCATATGTATCAAACCATTGAAGATTTTCAGAAATAATTCTACAAAATGAAAAGCCTGTTAGCATTTTGAAGTTTGTGATATATTTTCATGATCAGTAACTTCAGTATTTTGTTATTGTCCTTCAAATTAAATATAAAAGTTACTTTACAAAAAAGGAATAATATTTAACAAATTTGTGTTATAGTATCAAAAAGAGTTAAATATAGATTACACCACAAGATCCCGTTCATTACCATATTTTATCCACTAGAGATAGTTAGATTTTAAAATTTTAATTGCGAGGCTTGCCGAGCATTTCAAAATTTTTAAATTTAACTATCGAGAGTAGATAAAATATGGTAATAATCGGGATAAAGTGGTGTAATCTTTTTCTCTAATGATCAATGATAAACATCGAGAACTGTGTTCCGAATAGATTTTGCGGGAAATAGCACGGGGCTTTATTAAACATACGTTGAATAAAGAAAAATTATCCAACGGGTCAAAACCGGTTTAAACTTGACATATCATTAGAAAAAGAGTTGTTAAACTTTTTTTTATAAAATTATCCATTCATGGTGAATAAAAGGATATGGAGTAAATGCACATGAGACAAAGTCTCTACAAAAAAACAAGCAAAGGAACAACGCTTTTATTGTTGTTCTTCATTTTGCAAAATCAAAATCAATTATTGATGTATAAGCCATTCGGTGTAACTGCGGTAAGGTATCAGGAAAAATGACACGACTGTCTATCCTTTTTAACGACACTCACTGCTGATTAAACTTATAAACAAACGATTACATGGGGTAAGACTATGTAGTAAGTAAAGAGCCGGTCAATATCCTTTATTCTGCAGACAAAAAAGATAGTCTGCCCGATGTAGGAAACTGGAACTTATTTATACAATTTGCAAAATTCATAAATCATTATAAATCAGAACGCATGCAAATGTAGTTTTCAGTCATAAAAATGTAAATAATTGTTACAATTAACCTAATGTCCTATTAAGGTCCGATTTTACAGACATGTACATACATTTTGTTATAAAGAAACACCTACAATGACTGAAAATTTAAAACATCACAATCTGCTTGAAAAACTTTTAAGACTAAGACACAAAAAGCTTGTTTGTACTCGTCACACGTCATACGTCACCGTTCACCATTCAGCCAATCAGATTGCATTAGTCATCCGTCACACGTCAATTTTTATTTCAATCCAGGTTAATTAAAATATCGGAATACTTAGTCTAGTTCTTCTGAAATGATAATATATCGGCGTGGGAATATCGAGAGAAAAGGAAAAAATCTGGAAAAAAGAATTAATTATTTTCTTAAGTATACTTTGAATTTAACAAACAAATAAATGTTAAAATCCGTGAAAAATCTTACGAATGTTACTTTACAACAGGAATTGAAATGAATATTAAAAACTTTTACACAATATTTGGCAAAATAATATCTGTTCAATATAATTTTGGATGTGAAATGAGAACACAATCTCCAAAAATACCATCTAAAAGTGATTTCTTCCAATAATTTCCATATTTAAAGTGTTCGAGATGATTTGAATGTTTGTGATATAAACCTTTAGTCAATATTTGATAAAATAATATCTGTTTAATAGAATTTTGAATGTGAAATAAAAATATATTCTCCAAAAATACCATCTAGAAATGATTTATTCCAATAATTTCAATATTCGAAGTGTTTCAAAATGTTTTGAATGTGTGCGATATAAACTTCAATTTTTGGTAAAATAATTTCTGATTAATAGAATTTTGAATGTGAAATGAGAACATAATCTCCAAAAAATACCATCTAGAAGCGATTTATTCCAATACTTTCCATATTTAAAGTGTTTCGAAATGATTTGAATGTTTTCGATATAAACTGTTTGTCAAGTTTTTGGTAAAATAATATCTGATTAATAGAATTTTGAATAGGAAATGTGAAGACTATCTCCAAAAATTCAATCTAGAAATGATTTATTCAAATTATTTCCATATCTGATGTGTTTCGAAATGATTTGAATGTTTGCGATATGAACTTTTAGCAAAATAATATCTGATTAATAGATTTTTCGATATTAAATGAGAACTACCATCTAGAAGTAATTTATTCCAATAATTTCCATATTTGAAGTGTTTGGAAATGATTTGACTGTTTGTAATATGAAAAAGAAAGGAAATGGGGTAAATGTCAAGGAGACAATATAATCTTTTGGTCAATATTTGGTAAAAATAATATCTGATTAATAGAATTTTAATGTGAAATGACAATGCAATCTCAAAAATACCACCTCGAAGTGATTTATTCCAATAATTTCCATATTTGAAGTGTTTCGAAATGATTTGAATGTTTGCCATTTAAACATTTCGTCAATTTTTGGTAAAATAGTGTCTGTTTAATATAATTTTGAATGTGAAATGAGAATACAATCTAAAAAAATACCATATAGAAGTGATTTATTCCAATAATTTCCATATTTGATAAGTTTCGAATATTATTAGTGTTTCAAAAATGATTTACATGCTTGTGATGTAAGCATTTGAAGTTTTGGCAAATTTATATCTTATTAATAAAATTTAGAGTGTGAAATGTGTATACAATCTCTAAAAATACCATCTAGAAGTGATTTATTCAAATCATTTCAATATTTGATGTGTTTCGAAATGATTTACAGGTTTGCGATATCAACTTTTAGTCAATTTTTAGTAAAAAAATCTGATTAATAGAATTTATAGTGTGAAATGTGAATCCAATCTCTGAAAATGTCATCTTGTAATGGTTTATCCCAGTAATTTCCACATTTCATTTGTTTTAAAATGATTTAAATGTTTGCGATATAAACTTTTAATCAATTTTTGGTAAAATAATATTTGATTAACAGAATGAGAAAACAATCTCTTAAAATATCATCTAGAAGTGATTTTTTCAAATAATTTCCATATCTGAAGTGCTTCGAAATGATTTGAATGTTTGCGATATAAACTTTTAGTCAATTTTTGGTAAAAATAATATCAGATTTATTGAATTTTGAATGTGAAATGAAAACACAATCTCCAAAAAATACCATTTAGAAGCGATTTATTCCAATAATTTCAATATTTGAAGTGTTTCGAAATGATTTGAATGTTTGCGACACAAACTTTTTATAAACTTTTGCCAATATAATATTCAATAAGAACAAATTCGAGTATAAAATGTCAAAACAATCTCTGGAAAAAAAATCATAAGACATTGGTTTATTCCAATAACTTCCATATTATAAGAATAAATATTTGCGATATTAACTTTTTATGAATTAATAAGTGGAGTATTGTTCGTGAAATAACATCACAATCACTGTAAATACCATCTGAGGGTGACTTGTTCCACGAATTTTCAATTTTGGTCCAATGATTTGAACCATTTTGATTTCATTTTTTTTATGAATTTTTGGAAAAGTTGAGTAGAATTTTGATTCTAAAATGTCAACACAAACACTATACTACAACCAGCATGTCTCTCGAATAACTTAGAACTATCAATTTCATGTATTGATAATGACTTTCGATGTATTAAGAACAATAATTCAACGCTCTGTGAGATTCGTTTCGCCGATAATTTTTTAATTTACCTGTATCAGTCAATATAAATACGTCATCAGTCATCCGTTACCGATTATCCGTGCATAATTTATTATTTTTCTTTCTATTCGCCATCCGTCATAATTCAAGAGTAAAGAGTCGTATCATTCATTAGTCATCAATTACAGTCGATCTTCGATGGCTCGAACACCCAAGGGACAGAGGAAAACAGTTCGGTTAGAAGGGTGTTCGAGCTGTTGAGGTCGAAATATGTTTAAATTTGAGCAAAGGGACCAGAAAAAGGGTTCGAGACATCCAGGGTGTTCGAGCTATTGCAGTTCGGGCCATCGAAGTTCCACTATCCGTCAGCCGTCATAAGTCATGATTCAGCGATCATTCACCAGTCAACGATCAGTCAAAATGGAATGTTGACTGATCCAGGGACTGTAAGCACGAATAATACCCATAACATATGGAGTACAAACTACAAGACCATTATCATGAGTAAGAAAGGGAAGAGACAACATGTAATTTGAAAGATAGGTCAAAAAGTGTTGACGCTAAACTGACGGCTAGCTTAACATGCTAAAGGAGCCTTAAAAATTTACAAAACACTACGAAAGAAAAAGTGTTTGCACAAGCATCCTCTATATAGTGAAAAACGAAAAACGTATCCTCACATATTAGTTCAACTTTACCTTATCCTACGGATAAAATCAAACTACTAGTATCAACAGTACTGCACTTTTTGACGTTTCCTGTTTATTGCACTAGAAAACATAGAATATCAAATATTATGCCTATAGACTTGGGAATAGATTGATAGCTTGATAACTTTTATGGTCTCCCTTACCATATTGGTTATTTGTTCTCTATCAGTTTTCAAACATCTTTGAGTTAATGGTCTTCCAAACGTTTAAATTTTATCTGCACTGAAGAGACATAAGTTGTCGAAATGCGCATATGCAGAATTAAATTCACAGTAACTTCGGTATTTAGTCATTTGTTACCACTGGGTCAATGCCACTGCTGGTGGACTGGGACTTCACAGCCCAGTAGTCAGAACTTTGACCCGAAAGACGATGCTATTTGAAACCTTACAATATCTAAAAATTTTTTGCAAATTTTGTTAAAAACTAAGGAGTATCTCCCTCATACAAAGCTCTGTCCTTCGGTGATTTTGGCTTTACATTTAATCATATTGGCTATTTGTTCTCTATCAGTTTTTAAACATCTTTGAGGTAATGGTCTTCCAAACGTTTAGATCTTATCTGAACTGAAGAGACATAAGTTGTCGAAATGCTGATCATCGGTTGAGGAGCTTAGTTTGTACCAGGTGGTCACCATATGGTTTGCTTTTAGATACCATTACAAAGTCTTAAACATGTCCAAAACCTGGAAAAATGGTATAATTTGGAAACCAAATACATAATATATAATTCAGCTCCTCTATTAGTTTCATGAAATTTCAATCAGTGGTTTAGGAGGAGAAGCGGATAGCAGCTCTTTGGTACAGAAAAAACGAAAGGACGGACGGACGGACGGATGGAAAACAGGACGGACATCATGCACAATATATACTATATACTATATACATACCCCTAGATGCTTTGTTTTGGGTCGTTTTAACCTGGATATGGGATCTTGTCTCCTTGACATTCACCCCATTTCCTCTCTTTTTCATATATACAAGAAAATAAGAAGGAATGTAATAATAAAAGTTAAAGAGCAATTCAGAAAGAAATAGTATTATAGTAATTACTGTTATGTTTCAATCGCAGTGTTTAAGCAGTAATCCGATTACTGATTTATTCAAAATATGTGTAAGCTTCCTTTTGATTTCTCGGAGCCCGAATATGGAAACAAAATAAAACTATGAAGCACCATCTTTGTCAACATATTACAAACTAATCAGAAGTAACGCTTATCAATACTGATATCAGCTTCAAATTTGCTCATATAAAATAATATATATTTTGAGTTTTGGTTCATCGAATGAATCTTTGAAGTATTTTTACTTCGTATATTCTCGCAAACAATGGACACTTAGAATTTATTAATATCAAATGTACGATATAAAGAATAAAGAACACCTTACCGTTGAGTGAAGCCGCTTACAGTAAAGAGTTTCAGTTTGTTTCCTCAGAGATTTACACAGAAACAATATATCATTCATACCAGATGGAATCTTTGACAACATGCGACAACTTCAGTACTTGTAAGTAATATCAATTTTTTGAAATATTTAAATATTGTTTAATATAAGCATTGTTGCTATACTTCATACAAATATAGCATTGCGATGAGGTCAAACATGAATTTATAACCCGATTAGAGCATTTTGACCGAGGAAGCTGTCCGACATCAATATATGTAATCAGGTCTACAACTCCTCTTCTTTTTTAATTTGCCCGTAACGTTCTGTGTATTAGCATTTGAGATATGGTGTAAACCTGACGTTTCCAAATATTGAACGTCATGTACCATTATAAAAATACCAAGTTTACACTATATTTATAGTAGGTTTTGTGACGTCATACGAACAAATCACATTGCACAAATAATATCCTATTATTATATAGAGGACGGTGAAAGATAGAACTTTCTCAGTGAAAGAAAAGTGATAATTAACTGTGAAATTATTTTCCATAATTTCACTATAGAAAGTGACGTCACAATAGACGTCGTCAACGTTGTTGTTAAGTAAACTTCTCTGCGGAAAAACACGGAAAACGTAGTTCATGAAAAGAATCTAAAATCAAACCATTAATTATGAGATAACTGATCTATATAATAAAAACAATAACTAATCCTAGATTCTGATTATCGAAAATATTCAACTCATGATCGAAAAACACTATAATTCACTCATGCGCTGCGCGCATTCGTGAATTACTGCGTTGTTCAATCATTCGTTGAATATTTTGCATAATTAGAATCTCGGATTAGTTATAGTATAAATAATAATTATTTATGGTTAGAAGAGAACTGTCAGTCTTAAAAAAAAGAATAGTCCGAGGACAATGATATCATCGGAAACACAAAACAATAACATCAAATAAGTTAAATATGAGAAGCATTTCCTGTTTGTTATGATACACCCACGGTGTTGAGCATGCCAATGCCGGTGACGAAGTCAAAGCCAGAATTTTCACCATGAATGACATTAGTGGATGTTTACTGTTCATTTTTCTTTGTTTAATTTATGCCAGTTTTCAGACTAAATCCATTTACTCAGAAGCTTCCTTTATAGTATTATTTTATTCATGTTCATGGGTATTCTGACAAAATTTTATTGACTCTTATATGGTAATGTAATGATTACAAATTCAAAGTTCAATTCCTATTTTCATTTTAATTATGGTGTACTTGTGCTTGTGTGAATTTTTATAATGAATGTACCATCATATTATAAGTTTAGGCATTTTTAAATGCTTGTAATTTCCAGATGTTATTTTGACCATCCTGTTTATAGTACCAACATCTCTTGTTTCACCATGTCATGTTTTCTTGCAATGGACGGGATGAGTACCCTGTGATTGTTTATATGCTATGATTGTTTTTAATGGGTCTTTTACATACAATCATATACACCACTCTGTAACTAACCTATGATCTTGTTTACTTCTGTCTTTCTGAATTCGAT
>MJUU01037404.1:0-12006 GCA_002080025.1 Modiolus philippinarum | reverse complement strand
AAAAAAAAAAAAAAAAAAAAAATAAATAAAAAATAAAAAGAACATTGGTAGACCCAAATATGATCAATTATGATCACAATAGTTGTTGGATGGCTCTTTTAAATATAAGGTCCTTTTTTTTTTATCAAAATGGTTTTAATTCCAGCAAGGTACATAATAATCACCCTGCCTGTCCGTTGGTCTGTCAGTTAATGTACCTTGTCAGTGAATGTCCATCTATTGGCTCATTGGATATTGGATATTGGATAAATAGTACTCGCTTACAGTGTATAACCTGCAGATGTGCATGAAGTAATGTGTTTACTGTTCAAAATATTTCTTATAAAATGTGCAGGTACCTTAGCAGTGCATGTCCTCCTAAATCGGTCATTGGAATTTTAGTGAAATGTTACACAGTTGAAATTATTACCTGGAGATGTGCATGATGTAATATGATAAATGTTCAAAATTTTGAAGGGGAGATACCGAATTCCATTTTTCATTAATAATTCAACTTGTATATACATTCTGCAAAATGGAATATGGGGGTATCTTTTTGTGGCTTTACCATATTCACATCTCGTTTGGTTTTGAGTAAGGAGACAAGTTGGTAACAATTAGTACTGCTGCTCGGGAGGATCGCATCCAATTCAAAATGGCTGCCAGTAGGGAACATGCTTTAATATAATAGATGAGACTCTACGGAAATGAATTGTTCCACTTTGACGATAGTGTGCAAGTGTTCACATACTATCCAAGATGGCCACAAGTGGAGAACACGAATAACAACATACCGCAGTTGCTGTAAATTTAAATTTACTTTCTGCAAATGGCCATTTCGACAACGTACGTCTTTTCAGTGCAGATAAACCAAAATATATGAAAACCAGAAATCGAAAGATTTACAAAAGCTGACAGAGAACAAATAATTAAAAGGATCAATACTGAAAGCCAAAATCGGCACGGTCATTTTGCTCATTCAATGTGCATCTCCTATAACATTAAAATAACTTCCGCTTGCGTAATATCGAAGAGCAAGCATGACTTGGAGGGAAACTGGCAATGAGCTTGTACGTTTGGTTGGCCTTTCAAGCTGCTGTTGAAAATCCTGGCATAAGAGTAGTATGTCTCTCTATCTAGTCTATAAGGATTAGATCTGTCACGAAAAAGCCTTCTTGTCACTTGTTCTCTCCTATTCCTTTGCCTTCTCGTTTCTAGAAGAAGTGCGGCCATTGTAACATTCAATATTATATGATTAAGAACATGCAAAGGGTAGTGTTGACCAACCTTTGAGTTAAGACATGGTTTAATAAATAAGACTGTTTCTAGTTACACCAATACTTTATAAAGGGTGGTCAAAGATTGCCAAGCCAGTACTCTTAACTTTGAGATGGCTTCTAGTTACAGGAATATTTTAAGATCATCTTAAGTATGAGGAAAGGGATGGTCTTAAAAAATAAAGGATGCATCAATTTTAAGGGGTGTCAATCATTCCAAGAGGGCTTCTTGTTACACTCTTTGTGTCTAAGACTATCTTAAGATGGTCTTAATAGGTAAGGCAACTTCTAGTTACTGGCCCCTGGGCCTGTTTAATTGACTTAGGACGAAAATTGGTCTTAAGGCCATCCTAAGATACATCTTAGCTATGATAGATCTTAGGAGACTTTCATTAAACAAGCCCCAAGTTTCTTCTACCCGGAGTTTTTTTTTTATTATGAGTTTGAAGGATGCACAGTGATCTAAAGGTGTGTAATTTAAGCGGCATTTAACCAGGAGGTTAAGGTTCTTTTGACCCTATATCTCTTTTTGCTGCTAGCAGATCAGATTTGATCAATGATTCCGATGATATAGTTACACAAAAATCCGACGATATAGTTACACAAAAATGTTTGAATTAGGATCGTTTTCAAGAAATTAGCAATCAGAAAAAAAAAGATCGGACCATAACACAGTTTCGGGAATATTGTCCAACATTCGATGTTTGGGAAATGGCTTCTTGGGCTTAATTTTCATATACAATAAAATACAAAACCCTTTATTAAGGACATATTTTGTGGAAAAATTTGTTTCGAAATTTTATATTTTGAACGCTCAAAATTAAGGTATATGATGTGGACATGAACTTTTCTGATTGGTATATGTTTAATCGAATATAATGAAGTTTGTGATTTTATATATCCAAGAAACCATTTTTTTTTTTTGCAGTTTTGTCATATTTTTCCATAAAAACAATGATTTCTCGTGACAAAATAACATTTTCCCTGATCGTCATTGTATTCGAGTATTCCAGGCCTAAATAGAAGGCCATCCCGATTTCTTCAAATTTATTTTGTCAACTGTTTTTATGTCCTTCGATAAAATTTTCTCTCAAATCACAGCATCAAACTGTTTTTGAGGACAAATTGACAATAACACATACATATAAACACTTGCCTCAAAAATAGCCCTAATAGGTGCGGTGGTTTGAAAAAAAAATCGTTGTTTTATGTCTGTATTTTATTATGCATATGTTGTGTTTTCGTTTTTATTCCTAGAACATATACACAAAAGTCTTTCATATTGATGGTTTGTCCTTTTGGCAAATATGGAAAAAGTGACCGGCGAAAAATACAATGTAGAAATAAGAATAAAAGACCCGTGAAATGTCCACTGTTTTCTTGGTTTTCTTTTTTAGAAATACTCACAAAATTATAAATTTTGTGTATAATTTTGTGAGATTTTTCGTTCCCAAGATAAGCAGGTAGGAATTTTTCCAAAAGATTTATAGCCTTTCGAGATAATAATTTAGAATGCGTTATCCACATGAATTGTCAAAGTGGACAGATTCATTAAACATTATACGGGTCGTAGGGGCATTGTTCTAAAATCGCAGATCCGCCCCTTCTGGTGAAAACTGTTCATTCTCAGAAAATGGTATCAATAGATGAAAATATATCAAGCTTACATTTCCTTGAAAATAAAATAAAAGGTAAATACTCTGGTCTACAGATAATTATATAAAAGTACGTTAAATTATGTAACCTGCAAATTTTCCAAAATAAATATTCTTGGTCAATAAAATTTGGTAGTTCTCCACCTCAGAATCAAATCATCACTCCCTTTTGTCAAACCATGGAGGGATAATCGATTATACCTCCATGGTCAAACAGTTAAAGATTGGAATTTTCTTGTATATTATTACATTTCAATGAATTAAATTTTTAGATAGTTATGCAGTTGTTTGCCAAAATTAACATGCATTTTAAAAAATAATATGGGTAAAAATAGGCCACAATTCTAACTGTAAAAATGACAAATAAGAAACAGCTGCAAAAATGACGAGGGAGAAAAGAATAAATGACCAATAGTTGAATGTCATAATTAAAAAGTTTTGGATCATTCAGTTCTTTAGCTTTGTTATTTTGTATCTTTTTTACCCGTTAAATAATGGCTTATTTTATTTTTGTTTCATTTATTATAATTCTATTTTTACCATTTTTATTTTACTTATTTAATTTTATGCTCTTTAAATTTTTTACAAAACCAAAATTTTAGAGATTTTATATGAAAATTGTCATACTTAATTTTGATAGAGGAATGACGTAAAAATGCATTATTTAATTCCGACAGAAAAAAATATCTTACTCTGTGTACATTTTAAGAATGTAAAATAAATCCTTTCCCGTGATACTTCGCTCTTAAGTGTTGTTCATTTTTAGCGATTAGATATTCACGTGTATTTTGTGAAGTTAAATCGATATCAAAATACAGGGCAATAGCAAAAACAGTGCTAAAACATTACATACACATGTGCGTAACGTCCTTATTGAAAACTTGGCGTGCGTCTTTGCGTCTGCAATATTTGGCAACGTCACAAATGTAACGTCTTTTTGGTCTGCTTTGAAATTTTGGCAGTGAAAGGGTTAAGACGTCATCCAGTGACTAGAAATCCTTTTAATTTTCACCGATGACAATATGACATTTATTTAACTGAGAAAACTCGAAAATTATACTATAACTAATCCGAGATTCTGATTATCGCAAAATATTCAACGAATGATCGAACAACGCAGTAATTCACGAATGCGCGCAGCGCATGAGTGAATTACAGTGTTTTTCGATCATGAGTTGAATATTTTCGATAATCAGATTCTAGGATTAGTTATTGTTTTTATTATATAGATAAGTTCTCTTATAATTAATGGTTTAATTTAAGATTCTTTTCATGAACTACGTTTTCCATGTTAATCCGCAGAGACGTTTACTTAACAACAACGTTGACGACGTCTATTGTGACGTCACTTCCTAGAGTGAAATTATGGAAAATAATTTCACAGTTAATTATCACTTTTCTTTCACTGAGAAATTTCAATCTTTCACCGTCCTCTATATAATAAATCACCGCTATCTATTTAATAATAAAAAAAGATAACAATAACAACAAGAAAAAAGATAAAAAACAAAAACAAAACACACGTGCACTAAATATTATCAAAGGTACTCTATATAAAGTAAGTTCATTTCATGTACTTTTTTCTGATTCAAATTAAAATGTAAATTATTTTCCCAAGAAGAAGTTGTACATGTTTTACGAGGTCTAGCGGAATTGGCTAACGTTGATATTTTTTAACGTTTTCACGTGAAACGCACCCGTTTGCTCTTTACGCACAGGCACTTGTTTCATAAAAAAAATCAGTCCCTCCCTCTCTTCTTCCACAAGGTAACCAACTAGGGTTTTCACCAGTCTCACTTCAACTCGTTATTGGCTGATTATTTCTTATCCTTTTGATGTATGGATTGCACCGTTTGATTCCTGAGATATTTTTCTGTACAACTGTGTCAAAAACACCTACCTTTGGGTGCCCCTTCCCTTCCAATAGAAGAGAGGGAGGGACTGATTTTTTTTATGAAACAAGTGCCTGTGTCTTTACGGCGTGTTTCTCGGAAAATGTTGAAATTCTTCATATTCAAAAAAGTAACTCTGCATGGAATACAAATGTGAAACTCTTTACGAGAAGTAATTGAAATCTAGAAAACAAAGTGTAATATAGGGAATAATACATGGCAAAATCCGTATCACATGCCATATCATCCCGAGTTACCAATATCAGCTCGAGGGCCTCATGTATTATACAGTTTATCATATATTTAAACAGAGGACTACTTTTAATCCCAAAAATACTGCAAAAAATTGAAATTGGTAAAAGAAAATGCTTGTATTTTAAGGAAGAAAATTTCAAAATAGGCGGAAAGTACTGTAGGTTGGAATAAAATCTAACATGTAAAGGGAAAAGTTTTGCTAGTTTTTTAAACCGATCCTCACAAAACAAAAAAATCACCAAAAAACTTTTTTGCTACCTACCAAAATTTTTTACCCCCCAAATTTTTTTGCCCCCCCCCAAAAAAAAAAATTACCCCCCAAATTTTTTTACCCCCAATTTTTTTTAAATAAATCAGTCAAAATTGAAAAAAAAAGTTTTTGGAAAAAGGGTATGATCATGGCTAGCCATGCGATAAAGGGTGTGTGGTAAAGAAGGGTATGACGTCATAGTGTGAATACGGAGTGAAAGTCATGCACTGTATCACATATTCAAAACGTCTGTATTTATTACTAAACATATGATAAATAATTATAAAAATAGGCTTTCAATTTGTTTTAAAATATACCATGGCACTGTAACATGCATACCATATACCACAAAGACATATATAATGCATACAATTACTAGCTCACGCTAAATATATTATACAAAAATAATCAGTTAATAGTGATTAAATGTCTATTTCTATGATAGAAGATAGGTATCTGACTTTGCTATTTTTTGTAAAATTGTAGATATGTATTTTAAATCAAATTTGTTTGTGTAGAGATTTCAGCAAGTGAACGTATTACAAAATCCAAGAACTTGCATCTTGACATACTGGATAGTCTTGATGATTTGTAGATCAAAACTAGAGGTACTGCTGAATGCAGGGGGGCCCGCAATAGGCAGTCACTTCCTTTGAACCAAATTATCAACATTTGTTAATGAAAATATTTTAAAATAAAAAGTTAAAAAGTATCGGCAAATAGGAAGTAATGGCATGACAAACCTGAAAAAAGCTTACACGATACAAATCATCATAATGAAGCTTTAGACCAAATATCAAATTATTCCCAGTTGTATTTGACGAAAATTTTCATCCATAGAGTGCATGGTATAATAAAAAGTTAAAGTATCGGCAAACAGGAAGTAGTGGCAAGGCAAACCTTAAAATACCTCACACGTTGCAACTCATCATATATATATATGATATTGTATCTTATATTCTCTCTTTCTCTTATGTTTCTCTTATTCTTCATTTCAATTACATGTACTATTTAATTGATTATTTTTGTCAAATGTTTAATATATATATATATGTTATGTATGCCCTATATAGGGCCCATGATTTGGACAAATAAAATATTCTATTCTATTCTATTCATCATCATGAAGCTTTAGACTAAATATCATATCATTCCCAGTTGTAGAAGCCCAGAAAACTTTGACGAAAAAAATTTTCATCCATTGAGTGGTATAATAAAAAGATAAAGTATCGGCAAACAGGAAGTAGTGGCACGGCAAACCTGAAAATTGCTTACACGGTACAACTCATCATCATGAAGCTTCAGACCAAATAAGAAATCATTCCCACTGGTAGAAGCCCAGAAAACTTTGAGGAAAAATTTTCATCCATTGAGTGGTATAATAAAAAGATATCGGCAAACAGGAAGTAGTGGCACGGCAAACCTGAAAATTGCTTACACGGTAAAACTCATCATCATAAAGCTTCAGACCAAATATGAAATCATTCCCACTGGTAGAAGCCCAGAAAACTTTGACGAAAAATTTTCATCCATTGAGTGGAAGTAGTGGCACGGCAAACCTGAAAATTGCTTACACAGTACAACTCATCATCATAAAGCTTCAGACCAAATATGAAATCATTCCCACATGTAAAAGCCCAGAAAGTACAAATCAAACCCGCTCGCCAGAATATGAAGCTTGGGGCTCGTTCGCTACGCTCACTTGCCCTGTGCTTCATATTCTGGCTCACGGGTTGATATTTTACGATACATAGCTGTCAAGAGCCCGATAACATACACGTATTCACTTTTGCTGTGGTATTGTAGGTTGTACAGATTAGTGTAATCAGAATGTGACAACAAAAACCATAATATTTTGATGTATAATATAGATTTAGGAATTAAAACAAACCAGATGCTTAGGATTTGTAGTATTTTTACATTGTTACCTCGTTTCATTTCTCACACATATATTAATCTTAATTCCTGTCAACAAAAAAAATTGCAATCTGCAAGAATTTCCCTCAGAAATACACTCTTGACAGGAAGGCTGATACGTTTTCATCAGTACAAAATAATTGGTTGATTTCGTAAAACAGGTGACAGTTTTGTTAAGCCTTTATTTTCAAGTAAATACAATAATCAATGCCATCTATTACACTAACTAAAAAAAAAATAACCGAATTTATTCCGAAGTTACCGTAAATTTAATATTATTCAGTATATAGATTATTGTTTGATGGTGTGTGAACTGTGAAAACTGGAAAACGTTACCATAATAGAGGGCGATCAGGGAAAAGTATAGATCGGGAGAACTTAAGGGGTGGGGAAAGGAGATATGACTGAGGAAACCCAGAGAAAGGAGAAAGGGACATATGAGTAAAGAAATGAAGGCATCAAGCTTGCCGTCCTGTCATAATGAGAGAGGTCATTCATTTACAGATCCAGGGGTGGGGGTTCAAACTATTTTTTCGAGAAAAAAATCGTGTATAATGTAGACAAGAACTGAGAAAAAATGGCAAAAATCGCCTTGAACGGCCCTTTGTCTGGATCCTCTCATTGGAACCTCCTTTTTCGAAGGTTAATTCGCCGGTGTCATCATTATTAAGACTTACTTATTATTTGTTCAGGTTGAAAACAGTATTTGTGGGTAAAAGTCAGCACAAAAAATAAATTCCGAATTATAAATTTAAACACATTAAAAAGGCAATTGAATGTCTTTACCGACAAAATATCTCATAAATATCATTCATGCTCCTGTGTGGAAAAGATGTTCGTATGCTCAACTAATTCTTTCGAGTGTAAAAATTTACAATTTGATTGGATTTGCATCAGGCAAGTGATTATAATGAGCACCGCCCACCTATTTTTTCATTGATGGGTTCATGTTACAAATAATTTATAGCACCGCCTACTCGTTATCCTATGGAAGC
This sequence comes from Modiolus philippinarum, assembly GCA_002080025.1. Lineage (NCBI taxonomy): Eukaryota > Metazoa > Mollusca > Bivalvia > Mytilida > Modiolidae > Modiolus > Modiolus philippinarum. Next base: position 3,786 of record MJUU01037404.1, on the reverse strand, counting down.
TTATTAGGGACACAACACAATTTATTTTTACACAACATTTTTTTTTAATTTGTAATTACAAATTAAAAAAAATTGTGTTGTGTAAAAATAAATTGTGTTGTGTCCCTAATAAGCTTCCGTATTATCCAAATAAACTTTCTCACGCTTCGCGTAAGCTTATGAATCTTATGCTATACACTAGAATTTTTATAAGTGAAATGACCCCGGGGAAATGACCAATATCTTTATCTTGTCCTACTCTACCGTTACAAATTAACAAAAATGTAATACTGTATTACCAAAATTATTCTTTCTTTTATCCATACTTTTTCTATGTATACATTTATATTATAATTTAAAAGACTATAAATGGGGGGGGGCAAGGGGGGTCCCATAACAGTCTAACAGCAAATTGATTTTTCCAATAACAGATAACAGATAATTCAAGTAAGTGATAACAGCTAACAGTGTATATCAAGTCAATAATAGCTAACATATAAATGTAAAACTTGGATAACAGTCATCTTATTCAATAAAACTTTCTTGTTTCATAGGCCATCATTGTTCATCATAAACATGTTCATTGACTTCATTATCAACAAGTGTGGATCATATTGCAAGGCAATACCAAGTCCCCTAGGACAAGGCTTTATTACACTAGCAAAAATGGTAAAATATGTTTTCTGAGTCCAAGGCCCATAACTCTGTCAAAAGTCAGTGGATCGGAACCAAACCTAACTTAAAGGTAGACTCACATAAGAATTATCAGATCAATATCTGTAACGGTTTAGAAAATAAATGCGGAAAACTGATATTTTACTAAAATTTTCAAAGTACAAGGCCCCAAAACTCTGCCAAAAATCAGTGAACCCAAACCAAACTTTATCTTAAGTTTGTAACTCATTAAAGTAGACTCACATACAAAATATCAGATCAATGCCTGCAATACTTTAGAAAAAAATGCAGAAAACTGATATTTTACTAAAATTTTAAAAGTCCAAGGCCCATAAATCTGTCACAAATTAGTGGACCGGAACCAAACTTCATCTTGGTCTGTAACTCCTTAAGGTAAACCCACACACAAAATATTAGATCAATACCTGCAATACTTTAGAAAAAATGTTGAAAACTGACATTTTACTAAAATTTTCAAAGTCCAAGGTCCATAACTCTGTCAAAAATCAGTGGACAGGAACCAAACTTAATCTTGGTCTACAACTCACTAAGGTAGACTCACATACAAAATATCAGATCATTATCTCCAGAGACATATAAAACACAGAGATTAGAAACTGCGCGAAATCTCATATCATATCGCGGCCACTAACGGAAATTAAAAAGATTTCAAAAAAGTGGCGCGATAGCCAAAGTAAACATTAAAAATTACAAAAATATGTAAAAATGAACATAGAATAGCGAAATGACAACATCTTTTCTACATTTTACAAGCATCAACACATAAAAAATCATTTCCAGCAAAGTTTTATGCTGCAACCTTTGGATACGAATTGAATTTCTAAGACCATCTTCGACTAACGTCTTCGAGGTTAACTGACAAAAACCACAAAAATATGTAAAAACGAAGGATGATTATCAAAATGACAATACCTTTACTACATTTCACAAGTATCAATACATAAAAAATCATTTCCAGCAAAAGGTTTTTTGATGCAACTTTGACATACCATTTGGGACCATTTTAGACACGAAAATGAATATTTCAAAGACTATCTTTGAATCGAGGTTAACTGACAAAAATCACAAAAATATGTAAAAACGAAGGGTGATTATCGAAATGACAATACTTTAACTACATTTTACAAGTATCAATACATCAAAAATAATTTCCACGAAAATGAATTTCAAAGACCATCTTCGAATCGAGGTTTACTGACAAAAAAATCACAAAAATGTGTAAAAACGAAGGGTGATTATTGAAATGGCAATACCTTTACTACATTTTACAAGTTTTAGAACACCAAAAATCATTTCCAGCAAAAAGTTTTATGCTGCAAAAAATCAGAAAATAATCTCCATTTGTCGTCAATATTTGAACAAGCTATTCGCGCGATCTTCGACGTAATTTCAACACAGTTATACTTTTTCTAATACTAACTAACTAAGAATATGATTTTAAAGCTCGCCGGAATAAAACAACATAAAATTTAACTGTATAATTCTCAAATTTGTAACGAAACACTTCTTCCCCGCTTCGATATCGTAAAGAGAAACAATATGGCGGATGACGCATCTCGTTGCATCTCGTAGGATCTCGTTGCCGTTTGCTAAAAAATGCATTTACATGGGTTTAACGATAACCTTCCAATCTCCGTATTTAAATGTCTCTGTTATCTCCAAGGGTTTAGAAAAAAGTGGAGAAAACTGATGCGGGACTGACAGACGGGCAGACGGACGGACAGAGCGCAAACCTCAAGTCCCCTTCGGCTATCGCCGGTAGATGACTAAAAAAGTACTGCATTTGTTACTCATTATCACTGTACAAGGCGAAAAATAAAATAGTCCTAAACTTTTTTTAAGTGTCTTGGATAGACGAGTTTCCAGTTGGTGCATTTTCCCGGAAAATTTTGACGTCACAATATAGATTTTTTGACGTCACAATGTTATGTGACGCAATTTACTCCGATTAACCCCAGGTCAATCGGAGCAGTTCATTCATAAAAAGAAATAGGAAACTGGTCTATTAGGTTAGTTGAATTTTTCAGACACTTTTACAGTTCCACCCTTTAGTAGTAACCGCTCGCATGAAGTATAATTATTTTCGTGAATAAAATTATTGAGTCCTGTCTCAGAACTGACAAACCGCAAATACCACAAGAAGTATTGTCTTAGTGATGCTGAGAATGAATTGCGCAGTTTAATATGTATTATATGGTCTTACTTTTTTGTGTTTTATCAAACTGTTTTTTAGTTGTCAAGAATCGAAGATTCGAACAACTTTCAAAAATCAGTCATGTGTGGATTTTCATTGATTATTTTTTTCTTTTCTCATCGCGTAGCTTTCGCTTTTTGTATGAGTGTTTTTCAATTTCAACTCTTGTCGTAGAGATGAATAATTATTCATTGGACTAATTTGCCATATATAGTCTATTTTGATTTCTATTTAGTTCAGTATTTGACTGTCTTTTTAATCATATAGCTACTGTCTACAACTGTATAATTTCTTCGTAGATATATTCTGGTTAATCAAGCTAATTCCAACTTGGAATTTGAGCAAAAAAGTCCCACCCCACCGTTAAATGATATGATATTAAAAAGGGCAACAAGTATATAAAATTCTAAGAAAAACGTGTCAAGTCTTGAGGTTATAAAATGTATGTTGTGATGGGAGTTTATTTTATTTCAAATTCCCGGCACCTGAATCGGTTTCCATGGGGCTCCGGCTACAGGGCTGCCGAGCGCATCCCATTGGTAGATAGGGGAATGCACTGCCTATGCGGGGTAGTCTGAGTCAGGTCATAATACAGAAAGCCTGACCGCGAACCATTGTAGCCAAACTGTGTGGAGAAATGCAACGCCCATTGCAGTATAAAGATCCCTCTATATTGTCTAAAGAGAGCAGAGTCTATGGGACTCGTATAGAAGGCTAATTTTCCTGTCCCTACCCATTTCTCCCCTTTTCCAGTGGCAATAAAAACTCGTTCTCCCGGTTGTCCCTTCCATAATAGCTTCTTTCTTCTCTTACTTATATTTTTTTATTAACTTTGATTAACTTGTTCTTGTCCTGAGATAGCTGAAATATTGAGTAGGGTCTATCAGCTACATCCACGAGTGTACTTGTCACATCCA
>MJUU01037402.1:16564-40182 GCA_002080025.1 Modiolus philippinarum | reverse complement strand
AATTGGATTTCAAAAATATTTGATTCCAATTTTGGTAAATTTCCTGAAAGTCTCAAAGACCACTTATTTTTTGGAATTCTACCTAGCAACCCTACTTAAATTGTTTATTTAGTTTAGTTAAAACATTTTCATCAACTGGATTTCAAAAATATTGATTCCAATCTTGGTAAATTGCCTGAAAGTCTCAAAGACACTTATTTTTGGAATTCTACTTAGCAACCATATATCTTACAATTCTTTTAGTAACAATAATGACTATCAATAGGTAGATTTAAAAAAAATAATGAAAAAAATATGCCAAGGGTGTATAACAACTGTTTTCTGTGTCAAACAGGGAGTGCGGGGATAGCTGTCGTTTCCGACAACATCTAGTTTATATTTGTTGTCCTGTTAATTTATTTGTAATATAATGAATTGAAAAATGTTCCATAATTCGTGTCTTTGATCACGAAATTCCACCAATTTATTGGCATGAACAGTTCTCCGAGAGCCCGGAGCCCAGCGAGTGGAGTCCTGAGCCCTAGGTGCTGGAGCCTGGAGCCCTATTGTCGGAGCCCGGAGCCCTTGTGTTGGAAACCGGGTCCAATTTTTTTTTTAAATGCAAATCCGGGACCCAGAACCTGCGTTATTCCCCAATCAATGTAATTAGTTATAAGAATTTTTTGATTTTTGTTAAAATTTTAACAGAAAATGTTCCTATTAAGAATTAAAATTATTTTCCTGAAGGGAATTACCTTTTGCACTGAAATCTCTTCTGTAAATAGTTAAAAACTTTTATGGAAACTACGCTATATCTTTTTTGTCAAGAGCAAATTACTCTCAAAACTCGCCATATTCACACAGGAGAATTATAAGTGTGTCTCGATGCGGTTAAAGCTGGATGCGGGGTCGGCTTTGAAGTAAACGGGGGTTACATTTGTACTACCTATATCACACATGTATATACCTGTAACTTTCTGAGATTGGGTCACTTCTTCAACTAACTTGGAATTTTGCGTTACATTTTATAGAATATAATACTATTTCAAGGACATAATATGCTAAATTTAGTTAACTGACGACACTGTAGTTGATATTGATCAGCATATCTTCGAAGTCAAACACATTGCAATTTCATGTATTTACTCCATTCTAATGCAAATAGGAACAACAAAATAATACGGAAAAAGCATTTCGAAAATTAAAAATAGTATTTCTTTTCAATTCAATTCTTGTTACACCCCTCCTTTCTTTTCCTTCCTGGGCAAGATGTCACAAAATACACAAACAAGCACTCAATAAGTCTTGATAGATGCGCATAGATGAAAAGGGAGGAAAAATTTTTCACTTGTTGTCAATTGAATTAATTACTGAAATTAAAATGCCAAGATTGAGTTTTGAAAGGAAAAATTACTGTAAGTTGTGATAATTTTTTAATCGCCTTATGCAGAGAATTAATATTGCGGAGCGGAAAGAAAATGGACTTGGCCGGAATGGGGAAAGAAGGGGGTACCTTTGAAAAACCACAGTAGGGGAGTAACAGATCATGACATTGTCACATGTTTGCGTTCCAAAATTAATCAAGATGATGTTAATTAACGTTCCATGACAATACTTATTACTCAAATGACGGCATATATCACAAAAATACCCTTTCTCTCCTCGATTTCGTTGTGTTTTTCGCTTTCTGTATAACTTGTACGAGTAACAACATTTAAATACGTTTTAAAAGTTTCACAGAAATGTATGTATCAGTTTAATTTAAAGTCAGTGAACGTGTATTTTGCTGGGCGTCCTTTAAATTTCATTTTCTGGTTTGTTTATGTATGACAGTTACGGACATCCATTAAAAATTTAGAGCTACAGTTACGGACATCTCATGTTAGAGTTACCCACATCTTTGTGCATTTCTCTCAGACATTGTAGGATTTCACCTTTCAGGTCTAGAATATTAAAATTACGTTTTATAAGCATTTAACATTATTTGTGTACTTTTTGTAAAGATTTCCAGTAAGTACACCCAAAGGAATTATGGAAATGTTCCGAAGAAAAATCTTACCGACGCTGGTTCCGTCCATATTGGGATGTGGGTAACTACAGTTACCCACATCCGTTTAAGCACAGTGTATATTGGTAGAATTAGGTTTGGCTAGGACTAAGGGTTCAATTTAAGTAAGTATTAGGTTTTAGATTAGAGTAAGAAAGGGTCAGTAAGGGTTATGTTACGGTTGAAATGAGGTTGTGTAATTATTAGGTTATGGTTAGAATATAATATTAGAGTTGTGTCTAAGTTAAGAGCTCACTGTTAGTAAATGGGTGATTAGCTTAAAGGTAAGGGTTTAGAGTTAGTAAAAGGGTTAGGATTAAAAAGTTAGTAAAAGGGTTAAGTTCGAGGTTGTTACAGAGCTTAAGAATAGTTTAGGATTCGACGTTGTATTAGTATTAAGTTAGGGCTAGATTATTATGATAGTGCTTATGTCTAGGTTAAGGGCTAAGTGTTGGTGTCAGTGTGAATAACTTAAAGGTTAGGGTTAAGATACTAGTAATAGGGTTAGGTTTCTGTAAGGTTACGGTAAGATTTATGGTGTAATGTAAGTGATAGGGTTTGAAGTCAGGGTAAGGGTTAAACTTAGTAAAGTTAGGGTAAGGTAATCGATATTTTGAAATAAATAAATAGTATGACATTCAAAAATAGAAAAAAAAGAAAAATAACTGTAATAGTTAGAAAAAAATAACAGAATAACATTCAAATATAAAAATAAATAAATAAAGAGTTGTCATAGCAACTTAATTTAGGGTTAGTTGTTAGATAAAGGAAGTTGGTTATGAAATAATGTGGAAAAGGGGAAATATTTCTACGAATTGGATGAAAAAATGGCGGAAGGCTAAAAATAGCAGACGACACTATATAATTATGGCGACAAAGGGGAAATACCTCTAGGCGACAGTATAGATATTAGGCACGTAAGGGGAAATAACTCTAAGAATTGGATGAAAAGGGGAAATGATTATGAAATAAAACAGGAAGCAATAATAAAAACCAAAAGCAGACAACATTATTATAGAAATTTGGTAGGAAGAGGAAATCACTTTAAGAATTGAATGAAAAAGGGAGATAATTATGTAATATAATAGGAAACAAAATGGCAATAGCAGACGACATTAAAGAAAATTGGCGGGAAAAGAGTAATCACTGTAAGAATTGGATGAAAAGGAAAGATAATTATAAAATAAAGTGGAAAATAATAAAATAACACATACAAAAGGTTACACAAGAGGACTTTAGTCTAAAAATTGGATGAGAAGGGAGAAATTACAAAGAACAATACTGAAAAAAAGGTGAAATGCTATTACAACAGATAAAAAAGCGCGGGAAATAAGTAGCAAGAGTTATGTCCCTTTGACGAACGCGGCTGTGATAGAAGACACCCACAAATTAAACAAAAATGCGGGACAATTACTAGCAAGAGTTATGTCCCATGACGAACGCGGACGTGATAGAAGACACCCTCAGAAATATAATGACAATTGCTGAATGACCACGCTCGGATATTAGTCTAAACATTGGAATGAAATACAAAGAACGACATTGAAAAAGGGGCTGAAAAGGTATACCAACAATTAAAAAAAGGTTGGGATTATGGAGAAAATGAAAGAAAAAGGAATAATATACAATGAATACTATTGAAAAAGGGGTAAAAACATATAAAAAGGGGGAATAATGAAGGAACATTCCCGACTTCCGGTAAAAATGGCCGAAAAGGGCTTCCAATAAGACAACTTCCGGTTTATATATGGGGCTACGCCCACTTCCGGTCGCGCATGCGTCATGTAATAAGGTCACATAACACCCCTGCGGGGTCACGTGTTGTTCCAACACGTCATTTCCGGTTAACATGGCTACTTACAGTAGAAACACACTCGCGGACAAAAATTCTAATAATAAATATTTATTATTTAAGGTAGATGGACACTAATTAATACACGGCGCTTTCGAATGGCACAAGCCGGAATATTCCTTTATTGACCTTTTCATTGTGACGTCATAAATTGGCATACACTTCCAGGCGAATTAGCTCCCTTTTCCCGTAAATTTTATCTACTTCGTAAACCATGGAAATTCCAATGACCTTTTCATAAACAATATTGCTACAACGAACAAAAATGTTGACTAGAAAAAAGATTCCGAGTCTTAATCATATCATCGCGATTCCAGGAACAATGACTGCAGGAAAGAATCCTTGATTTTTTTTTACAACATATAAACTGCCGACCGAAAATCTAAAAGACCATTTAATAAGTTGTCTCAGTGTGGATTTCATCAATTTATGTGGAAGGATTGTATAAACTGCTGAAAAATCATAGCTGTCGATACATGAAACATGAAAAGGATTAGAAAAGTTTGTTCTCACAATATTTTAAAACGTAATCCTTTAAACAGGAAAATACACTAGTTAAATGGATTGATAAAGTACTCCATACCGTAATAAAACGACGTTTGTAAAGATTTTTGTGAAATGCTTAGGAACGGAGTACATAGTAGCCAAGGTTTTATCCTTAGGTGGGACTTGTAGCATTTCTATGAGCTGAAAAAACAATTACACGCATTGTTATTATTATTATTTTTTTATATTAAGCAAATAAGTATTGAAAACCATTTACATTGACAAAGTACTCACATTTATCTTAGAATTTGTGTTTATGGGTAATATTTAAATTGTTCAACATTTAGCAAATGAATTTCGCTCAAACCGGTGCTAGGGCCGTCTTGAATTACTATGAGGTAAGAGTGTTTGCTCTTTGTTGAAGGCCTCATGTTCAAGATGAAGAACAACAATGAAAGCGTTGTTCCATTTTCCTAATTTTACCATGTATTTATAATTCTGTTCCATGTACATTTACTCCATATCCCTTATTTTGTTCATTATAGGTAAAGTTTGTCCAAAAGCCTTTAAAGGTGCCCAGGCTGCGACTGTTCTTGGATTTATAGTGTTATTAGCTGCTGTTGTCTGTGTTGTATTGAAGTTATTTGTCCTCAAAGACAAACCAATAGCAAAATACGCTGCAGCTTGTTGTTGTTTTATTGGAGGTAAGATAATTAAATATTTGAATTCAATTACAAAGTATAAATTGTTCTTTAAAACCATTAAAAAATCATTGATTTTCTTTAAATATTTCTCAACGATTATTGTACCTTAATTGCCCTTGCAAGCAACAGCAGATCTAGTTGTGCAACTTGAAATACACTGAGAACGTATCATGTTAATAAGTCAAATTAATGGCCACTTGCTTAATTTGATTTTCTTAAATATGCATGTCTTGCATATACATCTTTTCCTGTGATACGCCGCCGTGCGCGGTCCCGGCTTATGAATAGGCCAGCAGCATCCTCTGAGCTTGGAGTATGAGTCTTCCTAACAGAAGACCCCGAGGGAACCCCGGGATATAGAAATAGAACCTAGTATCTCCGGCTTGCGGGGTGTGACCCCTCCTAAACGGGGGCTGACCCCGAGGGTCCCGGGATATAGAAATAGGGCCCATTCCGTGGTTGTGCGGGATTAATAAATACATAAATGGTGAATAAAAGGGTATGGAGTAACATTTACATAACCCATCTATCGGATGGGATGTAAACTCAGGTCCACGTGTTGGAAGAAATGCCACGCTTCCTGCACGTTAAAGAACCCTTGTAGCAAGCTTTTTTGAGTGGTCCGTAGGTGATCGGCTACAAGGCTAAATTCTCCGCCCGTTTCGATTTCACCCTACTTTTCCAGTGGCAGTCAGAATTTCCCGTCCCATGGCCCTTTCCATACCCCCAAAGTGATTATTTATTAACAAACTTGTTCTCGTCTTGATATAGCTGAAGTATTGCTGAGTAGACGTTAAACAATATTCAATCAATCAATCAATCCTGTGATACGACATCCAGTTTCGTTATTTAAAGCTGTTAATGAATACACATTTAACTTTTTTCAACATCAGGCGATAATATACAATTAATGACTTTTGATGAGGTCAACACCACAATTTAACAACCCAAGAGATGTGATTATTACCGAGGCCGTTTACGGCCGAGGTACATTTGTAATTATCTGATCTTGAGGGTTGTTAAATTGTCGTTTTAACCGAATTCGAAAGACATTAACTGTTTTATTATATGAATAGTTGTTCCGAAAATTTAACGTTTTACTTTTGCTTTTCCTTCTTTCAACGGTTTAGTCTTGACGCTGTTTGTACTTTGGGCCGAAATGGATTTTCCATGTTATTATATATGGGTACACGCTGAAGTGTTAAAAAGTGATGTTAACCTCACGTGCTGAATTGTGCGGTGATCATCACATTAAAAAACTAGGATTTTCCCTGTTACTATTTATGGTTACACGCTGAGGTGTTTAACAGTGCTGTTAACCTCATGTGCTAAATTGCGCGGTGATCATCACATTTTGAAAGGGAAAGCGAAGTACTGATTTATCCAATCAGAATCTTGTATATTAATATTCCGTAGTGCGATAGTGTTTTACCAGCAGCCTAGGCTCCTTGAGCTAGCCGGCTGTTAAGCGGCGAGCACTCCCTGACCCATCTTTCTAAATTACGTTTTGTCTTGTTCTTTCCTTTTCAAGATTGTGGTCTTGGAGTTAGTGGTCTACCTGAATTGGGTTTTATCTGTATGTTTATTATACTATAGGGAAACGGGATAGAGAAAGGGGAGGTTTGGGTACCCATAAACCGGTTTAACCCTACCGCTAGCTGTCGCTAGTGCGGGTACCAAGTCCGGCTATCCCGAGTTCCTATCGTTGTTTATGTTTGTCATTTGTCATTTTATTGTTTTTCGTGTGCAGTTCCCTGGTGGATTGTGGCATGTGATTGTAATGTTCGGCCATTGTAAGTGTTTCCTGTTATCTTTGCTTCTTTAATTATAGTCATATAATAACAGCTTTCAGTCGCGCCATGAGTTTAAATTGCAGTTTTTTCCACTGGTATCAACTCCTGATGAAAACCACGCGCATAGCTTAAAACAGATTATAGATCTGATTAACCTAGTAAAAACCACGTGCATAGAAAATAGATTTTAAAAAAGCATTGCTCTTTGAAACAATAAAAATTCCTCTGTGTGCACGTGATTGACAATATATTGTTTTCCGGGAATTGTGATTAAATATATTGTAGATGCTTCAGCGTTCATTTAACAAGAAAGACAAATGAATATTAGCACAAAAAGGGTAAATAAAATCGATGTTCATTACAATGTTTCAAACAAATATTGTAGTAATCATGTATTCATATACTCCTTTTTATCATTACAGGTATTCTGGCTATTATTGGAACTATTGTGTATGCAACAATAGATAGCATCCCTACAAGTGACCTACATTTTTCCTTCGCATTTTGCGTCATCGCTGGTGCAGAGAGTATAATAGCTGGAATTTTACTTCTTATTGGAAAATAGTTTGACACTATGTTTGTTTCACATTTGCACGCACGCTCAGTATTTCATTACTATAAATTGCAGTGTGTGGTTTTCATTTTTAAAAGTTTGAAACTATGTATTTTTCTATTACATGTAGTCAATGTCTAACTTACGCAGTGGGTATTTATTCTTTTCCATTAAATTCACTTACGTCAATTCTTTTAGTGTATTGTTCACATTTGAAACTCAAATTACAGAAAAGCGGGTTTTGTGTAATAAACACCGAAAGAATATGGAGTAAATGCACATGAGACAATGTCCCTACAAATACATGATAGAGCCAAGAAAAAGAACAACGCTTGTATTGTCACTCTTCATCTTGAAGTCACCATGAGGCCTTCAACCAAGAACTTTCCTCATACCTCATAGTTAATTCAAGACGGCCCTTAGCACTATTTTGAGCGAAATCTTTAAAGTAAGTGAGAACCGAACAGTCGGTCTAAAGCTAACAATCCAAGGACACTGGTAAAATCGGAAAAGCATAGAAACAAAGGCAAAACATGAACACGGTACGGGAAAGAAAAATGAACACACACACACATACAAATATGAAAGACACAGATCCAATGAAAAACCATGGGTGAGATCAGGTGCACTATTAGAGTAAGCATCTCCTGTTTCTCAGAAGACGCCAACCATGTTTAACATGTCAAATCCCGTAGTAAAGACAAATCCGGCAGAGGAAAAACAAACTTTAAATCATTGAACGTTGGCGTCATATCATTGATGTTTATTTGTTTTTCTTGAGATAATTTCTTTAATTGATATACTCTTGTGCTTTCAATTTTTGGCATCTTATTATTATTATTATTATTATTTTTTGACCACCAGTTTGTAGCGACCATATCACACTACTTTATCACAAGTATTATCACATCGACGTGAAGAGCTTTCTGTGTTTGTCTCTTTGTTGTAATTGTTCACTAGCTTAGGACACTGATACTTTTGTCGGGCAACGGATGACGGTGATTGTAATAACACTTTGCCAGTTAATTTTATGTTTGTTGAGGATACCAAATGCATGGGTACAAAATCATGGATGTAGCGTTTTTCGACAATGCGCCACGAATTTCGCTCAAAACGGTGCTAGGGGCGTCTTGAACTTACTATTGTTTATTTGTATAAGTAATCTTCACCTTTATAATATAAAAAATTATTGCCAGTAGTTACTAGTTTTTCATGGCAAAATGCCTGTGTTTTGTGAATATTACTCAAGCATTCCTAGTCACCAGAAAATTTGTATCTGTCAGGTAGCAAATTTGATTTATATCGAATGTGAAAACATACAAAAAATCAGCCAAAATAAAAAACAAATAATGTTTGGCTTTCATATTTAGATCTTATTGGTTTTTTTATCTCTATCAGCTCAAAATGTTTTTCGATTTTATGGACTTCCAACTGCTTTGATTTTATCTGCACTTAAGAGACATAGGTTGTCGAAATTAGCATATACAGAAACAAAATATTTTTTATTTGGTATGCGGTGTTTCTTCCAGAAAATTATTTACCTAATTAAATCCTCACGAACATTTGTCATATTCTTGTTACTATTTCCCCATCCTCCTAACGCTATTGTTATTTCAGGCCTCAAGTTCAGTAACAAGCCACTTGTAGCACACAAGTGTACACAAATACAATTTTTATACGCCCGTCGAAAGACGGACGTATTATGGTATACCCTCCGTCTGTCCGTCCGTCCCTTAACTTTTTGGTTTCCGGAGATTTTTTCTGTAACCTCATGACATATTGATTTCATATTTGGTATATGACTATATCTAGGTGAAATACAAATCAAGTTCGAATTTGGTTCCGGTCGGTTGATTTTGTACACAGAGTTATGGCCCTTGGATTTGGTGAAATTTTGAAAAATATAGGTTTCCGGAGTTTTTTTCTGTAACCGCTTGACATATTGATTTGATGTATTTAGTTATATGGTATATGAGTATATCTAGGCGAGATACAGATCAAGTTCGAATTTGGTTCCGGTCGGTTGATTTTGTATAAAGTTATGGCCCTTGGACTTAGTAAAATTTGAAAAATATAGGTTTCCGGAGTTTTCTGTAACTGCTTGACATATTGATTTCATATTTGGTATATGACTATATCTAGGTGAGATACAGATCAAGTTTTAATTTGGTTCCAGTCAGCTGATTTTGTACAGAGTTATGACCCTTGGACTTAGTGAAATTTTGAAAAATATAGATTTAAGGAGTTTTTTTTTCTGAAACCGCTTGACATATTGATTTCAAATTTGGTATATGACTATATCTAGGTGAGATATAGATCAAGTTGGAATTTTGTTCCAGTCAGCTGATTTTGTACAGAGTTATGGCCCTTGGTCTTAGTGAAATTTTGAAAAAATATAGGTTTCCGGAGTTTTTTTCTGTAACCGCTTGACATATTGATTTCATATTTGGTATATGAGTATATCTAGGTGAGATAAAGTTCAAGTTTGAATTTGGTTTTGGTTGGATGATCTTGTACAGAGTTATGACCCTTGGAAATTTTTTAAAAAAACATCAGTTTCTCCACCTTTTCTTTACAATGTGTGAATATGTTGATTTGATATATAGTTTATGATTGTATATTTATAAATTATGGATTAAGTTTGAATTTGGTTCCTGTTTAATGATTTTTGTGGACAGTTATGGCCCTTGGATTTAATATTTTTTTTAAAATTCATTTTTTACATATTTATTTGATATTTGTTGAATGGTTACATCTTGGTAAGGTACATATTCTGTTTGATTTTTTTTTCAATCAAAATTTTGTTGTGGTCCAACAATGCCATAAAGTTCGAGTTGACAGTGGACGGGCGTATCATGCGCTCTTGGCGCAGCAGTTTATTAGTCTCGAAATGCTGTCAAAATGCTAAGGCAATAATCATTTACTTGTCAGTCCTTCGGTGCTGACTCGAAAACCGATCTCATTTTGAATTTGCCACATCTAAATTTTTAAAAAGTGTGTTAAAAACTAAGGAGAATCTCCCTCGTGCATAAGTTTTTTTTTCAATTTAGATCCATTGGTTCTTTGTTTTTTATCAGCTTTTTCGGATTTTGGACTTCTAAACGTTTTAGTATATGGTCTTCCAAACATTTAGATTTTATCTGCACTGAAGAGACATAAGTTGTCAAAATGCGCATATGCAGAAAGTAAATTCACAGTAACCTCGGTATTTAGTTATTTGATTTGATCTACACTGAAAATACATTAGTTGTCGAAATATGCATACAGTGGGGTGCAGACATAACTTCTCATAAAAGTAACTTGATGTAGTCATAAAAGCTCATGAAAGTTAACTTAGAACAGGTTTCAAGTATGTTCTAGAACAGCTCTAAGTCTGCTCTAGAACAGCTCTAAGTCTGCTCTAGAATCCTGACCGCTCTAACCAGTCATGGTCAAAGTTAGAATCCTGACCGTTCTGGTCAAAGCCATGACTGCTCTGACCTGTTCTACCCATGACCGTTCTACCTCAGTCTATTCTGGCCATGAAAGTTCTACTTAAGTCTGTTCTGGCCATGACTGTTCTCAGCTGACCTGTTCTAGTTATAACCGTCCTCATACCATCTCTTTTCACAGCCCTAGCAAATATTCATAACTTGTTCCATATACACGTTTTCATACATTTCAAGTTAAGTTATATTATAAATACAAAATTAAATAAAAATTAGAATTATAAAATGAATTATTTGGATATAAAATTGCATTTTGCCGGTAAGTACTGTCGCAATTGTGCATTGTTGCACGACACGGATGTTTACAGACTAAACCGGAAATAAGCCCGTGCACGAGTTGTAAACGAGTAAACCCCAGAACACCCACTAATTCTACACAGTTGATTGTGAACTTCCAAGGAATACAGACGCACTGCCAAGTTGCTGTTCTTAGTATTCCAGGCAGTGCCAGTTTACACCAGGTAATAATGGTTTAATTGGTATTAGACCTTGTGTAATATATCACGAGGCCATTTTTCTGACAGTACTATTATTCGCGCATAAGAAATTACCTGTGTTTATCCAGGTAAATTAAAAAAAAACGTAAGATTTATTTCCCTTTTCATGATATACCCGAAAACTGAATCGTAATAGTTTTCCGTAAATTTATTATTATAAATATAAAAAAATGTTTAATTAAATTCAATTATAGGAAAATGTCAATCATTATCAGATTATGTTTACTGAAACAAATAATTGTTGAAAACATCGTACAATAAGAGGGGTGGTTATCTATGTTTTTTTTATTTATTTAAATGTTTCGGGTTCAAGAAGAAAAAAGGAAATTCTGACACAATCTAATTTCATATCCAGTTGAAATCCTAGGACCAAAACAGCTGTGCCCAGAGCAGACTTGGCAAAACGGGCGTGACCGGAGCAGTCTTATATAGAATGGTTATGGCTAGAACAAACTTGGATAGAACAGTCATGGCTAGAACAGACTTAGGTAGAACGGTCATGGCTAGAACAGACATGATTCTAGGACAAGATTAGACAGGATTCTAGGACTGCTCTAAGTCCGCTCCAAGTTAACTTTCCAAAAAAATTATTGATTGTGCTAACTGATATACCAGTATCTACTAATATTATTAATAAGATATTTTGCTTGCCATCCATTAACATAATTATAATAATATGATCCCCTGTATTATGAGAGGTTGCACAGAAATGGCATATCCAAAAAAAGGCTCATTGCATGGATGATATTGCACGTCACTAATAATAGATCAAAACTAAGGTAGTAAAATAGATTATGTGTTCATTACATAAGTAATGGCAAAGTTTCTCAATTGTCGCGCATCAATTAATTAATAATTTAAACATCGTAGTCTTTGTACTATAATAATATGATGATATGTCGACCTCCAACGTCGCTGTCGGTCAATATGCATTTTTCAGGTCGATATAAGATCATATTATTGTATCCGCTCTAGACGACAACAACTGTGCCGTTTTGGTAATGCTTGATCTCCGTCGCATTTGATGCAATTGACCACACTATTTTATTTGAGTGGTTACAGTATGCCAATGGAATATCAGGCAACGCACTTTTATGGTTAAAGTCCTATCTCGGTAAAAGAACTCAATCTGTTTTAATAGACGGTGTACAATCAGATAGTCTCGAAATAAAGTATGGCGTGCCCCCAGGGATCGGTTTTGGGGCCCCGAATTTATTGCACTACCGCAGCGTGCCTGATTACGAGATCACGCCGATAGGAACACTGTACACCTATTATAGTGTCACCCCATTGGCTACCTGTGAAATACAGATCGGTGTACAAACTATTACTTACGTCCACAAATCAATATATGGATCTGCTCCACATTTCATCAAAGAAGTTGTGAAACGCTATCAACCATCACGATCACTACGTTCGCAGACTAGCGTTGGACTTATAAGTCCAAAATACAGAACAAAAACTTATGGAGAACGGCGTCTTGATGTAGCAGCAGCAAAATCTTGGAACAATTTACCATCTTATATTCAAAACATTGAGTCATTTGGACAATTCAAGAAACAATTGAAAACCCACATGTTTAGATTGGAATATCAGTGACTCCTTTTCAGAGTTTGTCAGACTGTGATAAGATTCTTAACATGTGTTTTTGATGAAATTTTAACTCATTGAATTTTATTGATTTAGGACTTAAATATGTTTTTTTTATGTTTGATTGAAATTATTTTACACATATAATATTTTTTATCATATTTCAAGATGCATAATTGAGATTTTAGAAGTCAGTTATTTAGATTATGTTTTTAATTTCAGTCTTATTATCTTAAATCGTTTTTAGTGACTTTTGACAACTGTTCTTGTGGCCAATATTAAATATTTAGACGCACATCTGAAAAAGTATATTATGTAGTTCCAGTTTTAAAATTAAGCGCAAATGTCCTTTGAAAAAGCGCAAATGTCCTTTTTTAAAAAAAGCGCAAAAGTCCATTTTGAAAAGCGCAAATGTCCTATCAAAAAGCGCAAACGTCTCTCGCCGAAAAATTATTGCCTCCATTTAATCATTGTAAGCTATACTGAGCACTAATAAAAATGCAATACAAGAAATTTATGTTTTAGAAGTCTTCTATGATAACCTAGAGAGTTATCTTTGCTAAATTACTAAGCCAAGTGTCTGCTAATAGTTTTGCATCAGTGCATTTTTAGTCCACTCTTGAAGATTTGCCTCAGCATCAACGTTTGATTTAGTGGTCAAAATCAAAATTTCGAAATTGTCTGAACATTTCAATCACACTGACGAAAATTGAAGAAAAATGTCTCATTTTTCAAATTCTGGGTTCCAATTTTGTCAAGAAATTATTTCCAGATGAAATTTGTCAAAAATTGCAATATTTTGAATTTTGGGTAATAAAATACCAACGTTTGAGAATTTTAACTCTGAACATCAAAGAATTTCTGTTAATGGGAAAACATGGCATTTTGAGAAACAACCCAGGAAATGTTTAAAGTCCATTTCATTCATGGATCAAATGAAGGGCGCATTACTTTTCCGCAAATTTTTTAACTGTTAATTTTTACGTTTCCAGAATTTTTAATGAATTACATTTCCTAAAATTTACCTGGTTTATCAGGTAGCTCTCATTACAATTAGCTTTAATAAGACTTCGCTGATAAATCCGGTTAAAATTGTGATATGATCACTTTAAAATTTAAAACAAGTATGAGGAGAAAAAAATTGTCAGATATGTTCTCATTTTTAAGTTTGAAAAAAAATATCAAAGCAATATATAATTGTGGATTATGATTGTAGGTATATATAAACTATTAGTTATTTGTTTTGCGAGAATGGAATTCTTTGCTTCTCTTGCATCGAGTGCGACAGCACGAGATGCAATGCGAGCCGAGAAATCCATCCGAGCAAAACAAATTACTAATAGTGTTTTATCGCTAATTCTGTTATTGAAAAAGATCGGATGTACGTTTCCTTTTCCAATGAAATATATTTTGAGTTGAACATATTATTTTTGGTTAATTCTAATATGACGTCCTTTAATCGCCTTGTGTCCATAACATTGGTAAAATCTGCATAAATTCGTGGGTATTGTCATGACAATCGATGGTAGTTTTGATAACGTCATAGACAGTTTGACGACAGTTTTTGCAGCGTCATAGAACAAAACGTCATACTTTAAGAGGAATGGCTGTTTGACCTCGGTTTCATCTTTTCTTTACCCTATAGGTGTCATATTGGAATGGAAATAATTCACGGGATCGTATATATATTGTGATTTTACCACGGGTTGGCCCTTTATACCTATATTTTACCCCTCGCATGCGCTCGAGGTAAAATATTTGCCATAAAGGGGCAACCCGTGGTAAAATCAACATATATTCACGCTCCCCTTAATTATTTCTTAAATATAGCGCTTTCTTTCTTGGAATTATTTTTGTCACGAAACGTCATTCATACGCTATTGTTAACGTCCCATAGAGATTGACGATAATCTGTTCATATCAGCGCAGTGCAGTGATAATAGAATTATCGTCGCTCGGGAACAATTGAAAATCAAGCAAATTAGCCGTAATTCTTTTTAATGTTGTTTCAAAAAATATTGCAAAGTTTCAAAAGGGAAAAAATTTAAACGTATCATGAAGCGGTCGTCTTTATTATCATTTTATTTTAATTTTGTAAATCTAAAATTGTGGATATAAAGTCGCAAAATATTTTACAAAGGTAAGATATTTCTTTTTCGGAAACGTATTGTTTTTTTTTTTTTGGAAATGTAACTTATATTATTTCCAGAAAGGTAAACTTTTTTCCGGAAACGTTATATTTTTTCCGGAAACGTAATGCAAATTGAAAACCGGTCCCATAACTTTGAGATGGGAAAATGTTACATGTGTCACGAGGTTTAGCTTTGTAGAGGACAATCAAGAAAACCAATCAAAATTCGCGCCAAATCCCCATTCTTGTGCAATTGATAAAAATTGTTAAAAATCCTGTGTAATTACAAGTAAATTGGCAGTTACATAAAATTTTGTTGAAAATCGTTACTTGTGCGAAAAAAAAATCCAAAATTAAATGTTGCGTTTTCATTGTATATATTTTCATTTTTGCTTGTCTCAGTAATAGGGTAATCATATCATCTAGATGAACAAAAATTTTAACTGTAGAAATACTATTAGAAAGAAATGAAAACAATACAAAAGGATACATTTCAAACTGAAAACAAAAGAAAAGTAGCACAGAATATGGAGAAGATATAAGTAGAAACCTGATATGTGTGATTGTGACTTCAAGAATGCGAGCTCAATCGTTTCATGTAAGTCGATACTTCATACTTCAAATAATCAATGGAGATTTCAGGTCTGATGTATATTTTTTCCTTATTTTTTCATTTTGTTATGAATAAAATTGTAAAAGCCGTGTTACAAATTGAAATTTCCAGGAAGAAAGAATGGTTAAAACCAAGTTACTTACGCATTGTAACAGTTATAGTCTCGCAGTTGCAATTTATATATCTAACTTTAACTCTTTTTTTTATGACAGACGAATTCTGTCCAAAAGCTATTAAAGGCGCACAGGCAGCAACTGTTCTTGGATTTATAGCGCTATCGGCTGCTATTGTTTTTGTTATATTTACGTTGTTGACCGATAATAAAATATATTGCAGTCTTGTTTTCTTGGGGGTGAGTCCATTTGATAGTTACATTACGTATCATATTTCCTTTTTGATATTGTCTATAGTATATATACAGTATATACTTAATATTATTCTTCATCCTTGTTTTATAATTTGTTTCAAAGTACCTCCAATATTTTTCTATTAGCTTTAGCGTCAAGCTTTACCAATTGATAATAACAATTTAGAAGATAAATTGTTTCGACTGTTGATGAAGGCTTTTAATTTGCTCTTAATGTCAAGATGTATAACTCGCGCTATATGAATTACCAGTTAAATTATATGTATCCAACATAGTATTTCAATTTATCAGTGGTGTGACAAACCCGGTAAAATTTCTTGCAAAACTAGATCATCTCATAGGATTCTGAGACCAGGGTAAGGTCACAAACAAAAACACGTATTTACTTCATTTTTATGTAGTTTGCATCTTTAGTTTTGAAGGATTTGCTTGTTTAAATTAAAATTCAGAAGGACTTTTCCGGGAAGTTGGGATAAAAAAATAACAAACATGTAAAATTTTTACTCATGTAACAACAGAGATAAACGAATATTAACACAGAGAAACAACTGCAGTAGAATATCGAAGGAACAAGGGAAGCGATGACCACAAAAATCCATTCCAAAGACATGGCCACAACGGCAACAGAGAAAAACAAAGACAAAACAAGGACGTGAGACAGCTACAATGCACGGAAATAAAAAGATAACATTAAGAACTAAGGCACTAATAGTGTGAAATGCCATGAAAACCGGGAATGACATCAGGTGCTCCGAAAGGGAAAGCATGTCTTGTCCCGCTGGTGGCACCTGTCCCACCATCTGTGAGGTATATATAGTTTTGAAAGGTCTGTTTGGTTGCGCATTCGTTAATTTTCTAACCCTTGGACCAAAAAAATAGGCATTTACGCCGGATCTATCATACTTTAAACGGATATAAGAGTAAACCATGGATATTATACTCATATATTCATTTTTTATTGTTTACAGGTATTCTTGCTTCAATTGGAACTATAGTATACGCAACAATAGATGGCATCCCTACAAGTAACCTTCATTTCTCCTTTGCATTTTGTATCATAGCTGGAGCCGAGAGTATCATTGCTGGAGTTTTACTTCTTATTGGCAAATAGATAGCAACTATATTGTGCATGTTTGTAACAACTGCACGTATGCTCAGTATTAAGTAATTATAAATTATGTATCATGTACATGGTATGTTCATTACTTTTGATATAATTTGTCTATTTTCTTCAAATCTTCGGTTTTTTTTTACAACTGAAATTATGGCGACGAAAATATTTCAGATTGATATGAAACGTTATTATGGCCTTTCATTGCATGGACAGAAGCATAATTTCTTCATGTCTTACTTGCATTTTTAAATACATCTAAGAACATACATTATTGCCAGTTCTTGCAACTTAGTAACCAATAAATATGCCAAAAATTACTTCGATAAGATTTCAATCATTCCTTGCATACAGGAGATCTGTATCTCTTTACAAGCAAACATCATATGTATAAACAAACAGAATGTAAGGCCGGAACTTTACAATATGATTGCGAAATACAAAAATACCCGTAGTTGCAGAAATAAATTTTGTTATGTTGTACACAAGGAGCAACCTCTCATCAGCAGCAT
The DNA here is from genome assembly GCA_002080025.1 of Modiolus philippinarum. Classification (NCBI taxonomy): domain Eukaryota; kingdom Metazoa; phylum Mollusca; class Bivalvia; order Mytilida; family Modiolidae; genus Modiolus; species Modiolus philippinarum. The sequence continues at coordinate 22,459 of MJUU01037402.1, read as the reverse complement.
TAAAATCAAATAATATGGAAAGTTGTAATCGAAAAGTAGAAAAATTACCTAAAACATCGATATAGGAGGCCAAATCCAGTACCAAGGACATCTACCGAGTGCCATACAAGGAATGAAGCCTTAGTATTTTTAAGGGGCTTTAATTTTGATAAAAACAGTAAATTTCTAACTATGGGTTTCAGTACCCATAAGCCGGTTTAATTCTACTATTAGCTCTTGATGGTGTCGGTACCAAGTTTGGCTATCCGGTGTTTCTATCTACCGTTGTCTTATGTCATTTCATTGTTTTGTTGTGCAGTTTTCTTTTAGGTGATGTATTTGATTGTTTTCGGCCAATGTAGGTATATCGTTATCTTCCGTCATTGATTATTGCAAAATATGTCCAATACTTCGTATTTAATTTTTGTTGAAGTGTGATGGAAATCTATCCATTAATTATTGTGTATAGTTTAAGTGTAATTAAAACCTATCCATTTTTTCTTTTGTAAGGTATCACCACGAGTTGTTGTGGATTTAAAATGCCACTTTATGTTTTAGGTGTATTCTGTGTTAGTAGGGTGCCTAAGCGACGATTTTTTCGAATTTGGGTTAACGGAATCACACACACATGCATTATACATTTTTGGAAAGAGGAGACCATGGCGCATCGAAATAACAATGTCGTAGAGATCAAATTTGGTCACATTTTATCTAAAATTGGGTTAAAGGTAATTTCATAAAACCAAGAAAAAAATCTCAAGGAAATAAAAGTTGGCTTCATTTTACCAACAAACCCCTTACGAAATTTAAAAAAAAATATATATTAATTTTATCCAGACGGTTCATTCATTTATCTTCATTAAACAAGTTTCACGGTTACCATTTGTTTTTTTTAGATGTGCAATTTTAAATATTTGCATCTGAAATATATAAAGGACGCTTTCAATTATTATGAATAATATTTTCTAAGTGTTTGTTGAACCATTGTTTAAAGGAAACCTTGAATTAAATTTTTGAGTCTTACTTCTTCAAAATTAAATAAAACCTGGACAAATAAATCCCATTTTTGTATTTGGTATTACTTGAGCAAATTTCCATGAAACACACGCACTACCATAAAACCTAATAAAACCAATAAAACCTGACCAAAACCCTGTTATATTATATACATGGATAGCAAAATCTCAATTTAAATGTAAAAACATTATCATGTACATGAATATTCGAAATTCAACCAATTTAAAAATCACCAACAGATCCAATAATTTGACAAGTTATTCTACCTTCATATAGATTAGAGTTGTCGCGCTTCGTACGTTTCCAGCTTTATCAAGCCATTAAAAATTCCAGATTCACGTAAAATCTGGAGATTTTTACGAACATTTAATGCTTTTATATGTTGATTTCTCTGTAATGGCAGACATGACACCCATGATTTTGGCACATATGTACAGATGATAGTCGTGTTTCCGTTTGAATCAAAATACTCCGAAAATGCAGGTAAGTAATTTCGTATTGAACAAAAATTCATGACCCTTTTTATTCCATTTTAACACCGATAATAAGTTACAATCTAGCTAGTAAAACAAAATTTTACGTCTGGATTTTCACTAAAATAGCTTTGTTGAGCCCTTAAGTGTAATCCTTACCTTAATTGTAATCCGATTACACTTAAGGTTAAGGACCACCCTCAAATGTAATCCCGGTTACATTTACGGTTGCAGGACCTCCCTTAATTGTAACCGATTACAATTAATGGATACGGTGTACATATACCTGCAGTACCTACCGTAATTGTAATCCCTCGGAATAAGTTTACAATTTGGAGCGCATATAAGATAAGAAAACGTGTTCAGTCATAGCATGATTACGAGTCATATTTGTTTAAAATAGCCATCGTTACCATGAAAACAAAAAGGGCGGAGAAAAGCGCTCAGAATTGTTTCAAAATATTATATAAAAGAAATGTAAAAATTGTTCCCCTAAAACGGAAAAGTAGACGGAATTGTATGAAAATGATAGAAATTCTGACTTTTAACCAATATTTTTAACCAGACTCAATCTAGCGACCAATTTCTAGCGACCAATTTTCTAGCTACCAATTTTGTGGTTTATCTAAAAACTAAAAAATTAAAGGCATACCGAAAAGAACCATAATGCATAATATTTCTAGCGACCAATTTTGGGTTTTTTTATTCTAGAAATACCATAATTGCTAGCGTTTCCATGGGGATAAATCAATTAGCTAAGAATCGCTTGAGAATGTACAGACAGGATGGTAAAGATTTGTAGACACTACTAGTATTCGTAGGTTTAAAATTTTCCTAATGACAACCGTTGTAATGGAATCGAAAAATGAGGGACGACAGGATCTTTTTCGGGACTCCTTAGTTGTTTTATTCAACGGACTGATTAACCCGTAACAATACCAATGATAAACGGAATAGGAATCTTCATTTTTCGAGATCAGGATTAAGTCATTTATTTACTGGGAAAATCGGGATTTTGTCATTATTTTCACGTGAATCCGAGATCAGACCCCCCCCCCTTTTCCCCCTCTAAAAGAACGGGAAGATAAAAAAAAACAATCAGGATAAAAATTTACAGGAAAGGTGACCAGGATGGGTTGTCTTATGTTAGCTCGAATCACAAAATCACTATCTGTATGCGACTCTCTCCGACTTACTCCTTCATTCTAAGAACAATCAAACAGCAACAAAATAAATACTTTCATTTATCGGGTCAGACTGTTTCTCAGCGATACTGGGATTTGTATGGAAATACCTGATGCTTCCTCGCCAAATCCTGCAGAGAGTTTCGTGTATGATGCTACTGTTGTTCAATATTGAGGAGGATGCGACATCTTTACAAATCTTTTTAAATGCAGTTTTGTCAGAAACATAAATTCCAGAGATTCGAAGCTACGGGAAGTATTGAGATATATCGTGTCTACTCCGACGCTATCAATATTGGCGCAAAATTGAAACTGTATAAGACTAGAATTCAAATACCTCACTTTTTCCACGTATCGTCAATTAACTTAATATATTTGTATATCTCAGAAACTTGCCAAAACGGATCACAAACCGGATTTCACTGATGAAGTCGTTTTTATGTGCTTCCCACTAACTGCAAATTCAAAACAAGTGTGGACCCAAATAGGTGTCTCGCCCGTCGGCACATGGATCGGTGGGAAATTGTTAGACAAATTGCAAAGGAAATAAGAAAATATACTACAAAAATTAACCTAAAATACACCAATTTCAGTTATTAAGAAATGTATCTGATCAGAGAAACTTAAAGTGTTTGATCATTGAGACTGTGAAATTGAGGTCAAGGACAAAAGTCTTATACCAGACTGATATAAACTATCCAAACTAAGTGACATCTACCACTAATAAATGTCGAGAAATGGATCTAATCTAAATTAAATTAACATGGTCACTAAACCTTCATTTAACAGGTCAAGAACAGAAATCACACGCCAGACTGACATGTACTACTTAAGACCAACCTTCATACCTAATATTATTGACCTAGCACTTGTATTAATTGAGAAATTGATCAAAACAGAGAAGGTTAACCAGGTCACTAGACCGTGAAATTGAAGTCAAGGACTAATGTCATATGCCAAATTGTTGTTGAGAAAGTGATCTTATCAGAAAAACTTAACATGGTCAGTAGACTTTGAAAGTGAGGTCAGGGGCAAAAGTAACATATCAGACTGACATGTACTACACATGACCGAGTTACATACCAAATATCATTGACCTACCACTAATACTTGTTGAGAAATGGATATAATCAGAGAAATTTAACCTGGTCACTAGACCATGATTTCGAGGTCAAGGACAAAAGTCATATAACAGACTCACATGAACTACCCAAGACCAACCTACATACCATATATCATTGAACTACCACCTATACTTATTGAGGAATGGATGTAATCTGAAAAAAACTTAACCTGGTCACTAGACCGTGAAATTAAAGTCAAGGTCACATAATTTTGTGGTAGCACTTAAAAAGTACTTAATAATAGCACTTAATAACTGTACCAAATAAGATGTTCCTACATAAAAGGGTTTTTGCAATCTATCCTGTATTTAGTAAAAATTAACGACACCAACGCCGCCACCGTCGTCATACTTTGCACGCCTATGTCCCACTTTCGGCGACTTTTTGTCGCGGGCGTGACAAATACAATATGGCGAATGACGCCTCTTGCTACAATCTCGTCGCGTCATGTAGCCAAGATATGGAAAATGACTTTCCATACGATATACTAGGAGCTCCAAATCTCTGGATTTTTTTTTCTCTGCATTGTTTTGTATAATCCCTTTACCATTCAAGACGTAGTTTTATAAGTAGTGGTCTACCTGCATTGGCTCTTTATCTCTCTTTGACTTTGTTGATAGGGATAGTGAAAAAGGGTTATAGTTGTTATTGATACATTTACGGTAAGTATTACATTTAAGGGTTGATGTTGAACCTGCGTTCACTCCCGGTTTTTTGTGGAGTCCGTGATTTTCATCTTGTTTTATTAGTTTTGCATGTATGTTTTGTGCTTCAAGTGTCTGTCATTATTACTTGCTGCATTCGTGTCTATGTCCTTTGACTATCCGTTTTGGCTGACAATTCGGTTTTCTCTCGACTTATTTAGATATTGTTGAACGTCTACTTAGCCATATTTTAGCTATATCAAGACGAGAACAAATTTGTAAATAAATAATCAATTGGGGTTGGGTAACAGGAAATTTATATTGCCACAAAAAAGTAGGGCGACATCGAAACTGCAACCGATCACCTACGGACCACTCAAAAAGAGTTTTCATAGTTTGCTGCAGGGGTTCTATAACATGTAGGTAGCATGGCATCTGCACCAACACGAGGCCCTGAGTTTACATTTCATCCGAAAGATTGGTTAGGTATTCATTCATCCCGCACAACCACGAACATTTAGTTTCAGAGGGGTTGTACCCAACAGCCTAGGATACTGCATCCTATTTCTATATTCCAGGGATCCATCGGGGCCAGCCCTGTTTAGGAGGGTCATACTCAAAATTTCGGACACACTATCTAAGGAACAATATTCAACGTGAGCAACTTTAAACAGAAACAACAATTTTCTTGCTTCTTTTAACTTTTATATGTGCTGCAAATTGTAAACTAATTCCGAAGGATTACAATAACGGTAGGTACTGTAGGCATATGTACACTATCTCCCTTAATTGTAATCGCTTACAATTAAGGGAGGTCCTGCAACCGTATTACATTAAAGGGTGGTCCTTAACCTTAAGTGTAATCGGATTACATTTAAGGTAAGGATTACACTTAAGGGCTCAACATAGCTTCTTATCAGGATGTCAGAGACTTTTACTGGTTTCTATAAATTTAAAGATACCAGATCTAAGAATCTGCTATAGGGTACCCATTAAAAAACAACGGCAGTAGAATACCGAAGGAACAAGGGAAGCGATGACTACAAAAATCGAAGTCCAAAGACATGGCAGAAACGGTAACAGATAAAAACAAAGACAAAACAAGGACGTGAGACAGCTACAATGCACGGAAATAAAAAGATAACATTAAGAACTAAGGCACTCATAGTGTGAACTCCCATGAAAACCGGGGGTGACAAAATGAGAAATTATAGAAATCGTGACCACGGAAACTTTCTACGACAATGAAAAGTATAAAATTCAATAACTATTCCAGCCTATAAAACAAAAATTAGTCGTTTGTTATTCCGTTAACCCAAACTCGCAAACTAAGCGTCTTTTTGGACATTAGGCACCCAACTATATAGGATACCTATCAAGTCGAGCAACAAATTGTGCTTGCCCATGTTGTTCCTTTTATGTTCCCCTGGTAAAAGGCATTGTGAGATTTCTTATCACTTGGGGTCCACCTTTG
>MJUU01037402.1:593-15497 GCA_002080025.1 Modiolus philippinarum | reverse complement strand
CACTAAAAATCTTAATATGTGGACAACTCCGATATAAATGACATCCACGAAAAAAAAGCAATACACGGAATGAAATCTCATAATTTTAGGGGTTAAAAAATTAGGTTAAAACAGTAAATTTCTTAAACTGTGGGGTAAAATTTTCAAGTCCGAGAGATCTGACTACTGTGCCGTTGAATACTTTCGGAGACTGTTACATATAATCACGCGACCTGTATTGATAAGGTATTTTGTTTTAATTTAGTTTGTGCGTTTTCATTAAGAGTGTTGGAATGAGGGCAATGAAAAAGTTACCGAACATAATTGTCAAATAACTAAATACCGAAATTACTGTGAATTTAGTTTCTGCATATGCGCATTTCGACAACTTATGTCTCTTCAGTGCAGATAAAATCTAAACGTTTGGAAGACCATCAACTCAAAGATGTCTAAAAGCTGACAGGGAACAAGAGCCCAATATGATCTAGATGTAAAGCCAAAAATAAGCTAAGGACAGAGCTTTGCATTAGGGAGATTCTCCTTAGTTTAAAACAAATTTACCAAAATTTAGATACTGCAAGGTTCCAAATATTATCGGCTTTCGGGTCAGCATTGAAGTACTGACTACTGGGCTGGTGAATACCCTCGGAGAGGCATCGACCCAGTTGTCAAGAAATGCTAGTAGTGAATCTCGTCTCTTTGGGCCCATAATGCCTATGTTAAATTTCATTTTTCCATCCCCCGTGCAATCAACCGTGACTTATACTTTCAGACCAGTCTTCCAGCGTCCTGAACGTAGAGCACCGCAAACGAAGTGTAGCTGTGTGAGAGTAGTGGGACGCGGGGGACGTTGTTTTCAGTACCGCCCTCCCCATTCCATAACTTATTTAGTTTTTATGTACTTATTGTCTTGTTTTGTATTGTACCATTACTATTGTTTTTTTTCCCGAATAATCTCCCTCTTCTTATTTTTTTCCTAACCCCGTCTTCGTTTGAGTTACATATATTTTCTTCCATTGTACTTATTCATATTTATTTTTCTTAGTTTTGTATTTTCTCAATTCCTCATCTGGCTCTATTAGTGTATTCTTGCCAGCCGTTACTTTATACTTCTTTAGAATTAACCTCTTTAGAATACCTATATCGATAAAACCCAAACCCCTATATGTGTTTCCATTTTCTGTTTTCAGTACATATTTTCACTCATAAACAACAAACTAATATCAGTTCTATATTTTTATTTTACATATACAATGAATATACAAAGTTATATACACTGAGAATAGTCATTCTTATAGTATCTTTAATCTCATGGTTAGGACCGTTCAGTTGTCCATTACGGGATAGTCTAATCTTTCAAAATCCATAAGGTCTAGTGCTAAAGTCGTCAATGGCAACTCTTTTATCGAACACGATCCTGTAGTCTTTGTCTTGCTGTAACGTTAATAATCTTTTCTTATCCCTGGCTATTTTGTAAACGTCTTTTACGGTCCTCACGGAATCCCTGTTATTTGTGATCATATCCTTTATTGTGTCGTAGTTGATTGTGAGGGAGTTCTTGTAGTTGAGAGTGATTCCTCGCACTTTACATATGGTCGTATCTCCTAATCTATCGGGTGTGGCTAATTTGTAGGCACAGTTCTTCGGTCCTCCAGTGACGAACTCTGTAATCTTGTTGTGGGGTACTTCGTCCGTCAGATCTCCCAAGTAGTCTCCTAATTCGGGTCTCCATTCTCCAGGTCGAGATGTATAAACAATGGAATCGGTATCGGCGTATAGGGCGCGGGTGTTCAACTTCTCAAGATAACTGTACAACTTCAGTCTTGCCTGGGCGGTGGTATAAGCGGCAATGACAACGTTGGTACGTCCAGACTCTTCGATGAACTCGTCTTTATACTGATATCTCATTTCCACCATCTCTTCGCTAACGAAATAGATACCCAAGAGGAGAATCTGATCGCTGGTTAACATGTCGAAGTATTCTGCAGGATCACACACATATTTGATTTGGGTTAGGTTGCTTTTCTGGCTGAATTTACCCCAGAAGCTTCCATGGCTTTCTTGACTTCTTCTATCACCCAAGTTCCGGTCAGTGCTCGTTCATCATCGGTATGTTGGCACGTTATTTGTTGATTGGACTCGGCACAGCTTTTACATAAAGTAAATAATAACTTGTTATTGATTTTCGATAGGAGCACTGGAATGTAGAGTCCTCTCGGCGGCAGTACTTTACATTTTATGAGTCCTTCGTATTGCTGTATATTCTGGAAGTTCTCCGTGATGATTTCGGGATGTCCCACAGGTATTTTTCCGGTCTTGTTGATGTACGGATACAGTGAGGTGACGTCCACATACGATATGTCCTGTTTCTGTTCGTACAGTTTAAATGCTTCGGTACGTCCACCAAAAAAAGGCGTCTCTCGGTTCTAAGGGAGAAACTATGACATTTTGTTCCACAAATCTTTTCAAGAAGTCGTTTTCTTAAACTTCTCGGTCGAACTCGCATTCCCATTTACCAATGTAGGTGTAGCCTTGCTCTTCCAAGTAACGTTTCTTCTCCAAAGTGCGTTGATGAAGATCACCCATAGTCATGCCGTTGACTGGGTTGACTGTACTGGCACTATTACAGTGTAAGCAGCCGTGCCAGAACTTCCCGTTAAACTCTAATACGTATTTCCTGTTTTCGTTCTCGTAGTATCCGTCCACTTTATAGGGTCCAATTTGTTTTTCCCCTCCAATTCTTGCATGTTGTATGTTGACTCCCTCTGTTGCCGATAGGCATTTGATCCATTGCATGGCCTTGATGGAATGATTTTCTTCTGGACGGTATCCTTGAGCTGGAATAATACCTATGGTATCAGGCTGGAGAAATTTCTGTCTGAATACCAAGTTGCAAGCGGATGCTATCGTGATACATTGTTGGAAAGGATCGATTCCTCCCTGTCCATCGGTGGCTGTCATCTCCAGAAACAGCTGTCTGAACGTTAAGCAGGCTCTTCTCAAGATGTCTACGTCCGAGCGGCAGTAACTCAATAGTTCATCTGTGAAATCGAATCGTTGTCGGTAATTGGTCTGGTACCATTGTAAAAACGTAGCTCTCTTCTCAGGTTTCATTGCATCTGGGTTGTAGTAGTGTATGTCCGGTAAATGGTCGAGTACGACTGATTGGTTTTCTTTCCTATTAAATAAATGCGGGAAATATCCTTTCTTCAATTCGGTCAATCGAAACATCTTTGGCAATTCGGCTAAAGCCACGGGTAAAAAATTGATTGAGTCTATCATCCGAATGCGACATCCGGGGACTTCGATGTACATGTTCTTGGTTCCGTTTGCTATGATCGTTGGCTTTACTCCTTGCTGATACAAATACTCCAGTACAGGTATTGAGTCGTAGCCTTTGAAGTTGTGTGCGATGACGGTAGCTCCTTTGTTGTTTCCGGATAATAACCATTTGCAAAACTGTTCGGTGGTATTGGGTCCGACAAATACCAATTCATTTTTTCCACAATTCTGACAGATGCTATCTTTATCTACATTTCGATTCATGCATGTTAAACAGACTTTGTGTACCACACATAAATTAGGTTTGTGTTCGTTAGCTCCACACTTCATGGATTTACAATTGGCGCACTTGCCGTTGTCGTCTGGATTGTATCCTTGGTTGCATTGTATCATGGCGTCTTGAGTGCATTCGAAGTCGAAGAAAATATAATTATGTTTCTTCTGTCCATCCTTGGTATTAGCAGGTAACATGTAGCACTGATGTCCTGATGGGCAGAAATCTTTACAGGTCTGGCAGTAAGTGTTTCCACATGTATGTTCTCCCATACGTTTATTCACGGTTTGTCCACAACTCTGGCATTTAAAATACGTAGTGCACGTCGAATTTCCCGAAGTCGTCGTCTTTTTGTGCAGGTTGAAACACGTCGACCCTCTGAAGTAGCGCCCACAGTCGATACATAATGTCCAGTCATCTTCGCTCTGGGTATGAACTTTTCTACAGTAGTGGCATACGTTGTTGCATATGTGTTCTTCTTTATGATCGTAACCCTTTTGGCAGTCGGTACAGAAGTAGATGCGACCAAGAAATGCAGCCATACTAGTAATGACGTCGTAGTGGTTGTCGTGGTAGTATAAATAGATTTTCTTCTCAGCTTTAGGTCCATGATATATGATTCCGTTGAAATGCTCTCTGGATATAACATGTATTTGATGATCCGGTAGAATGGATTGGAATCGTTTGAATTCGTCAATGCCGCACTGTTTCAGAGGTACTCCTGTTCTATCGTGTAGTTCCAATGCCAATTCTTTCTGGATGTATTTTCCCTGTTTTATAGAGTTCCATTGATCGTGTCCGGTAACTTTGGCTATTGCCGTAACGAGGGCTCTGGCACAGCATAGGTCGTCTTTGTTTTTTATCTGGAAAATACATCTTTTTTCCTTCAGGAACCTCTCGGTGTCGACATATGTACACCTTTTTCTGGTACCACCTACGGGAAGACGGACATGTGTGACCTCGATTCTCAAACTTTCGTCTAACACAAACTGCTCGTTGGACTGTAAAACTCGTTCAATTTCATCTAATAGTAGGTCACCTGTCACCTGACCCATTTGCATAAACGATAGTCTGATAGGAAAATCTAAATCTGGGCACTCCATGGTAACTTGTACCAAGTCTTCCATCTGCATGTTCTCAGTCAGCTTCATCAAAATGGAGTTGAATATTTTTTGTAATGATTTCAGTATATCTGGAACATTCAGAACGTTCAATTCCTTGAGCGTGACTCTGTACTCTGTCGATTCGGTGTTGAATCTTGGTATAATTTTCCCGCTTTGTTTAGTGATGGTATAATACTGTTCGGGTCGAATGATGTCTATGCTGGGTTCACTAGGCATCCCTGCACCGATCTGGTGTTTCTGTTTTAAATGGTGTACAAGTCTGTCATTTCTTCTGTACACAAGTCCACACACATTACACTGATGAAGGGTTGGATTGTTGTGTTTCTTCTCGTGTCTTTTTAAATTGTCCCGGTTAGTGAAGCGTTTTAGACATATTCCGCAAGTAAAGGTATTGTGGTGCTTGAATCGTCTGTAATGCCCTAAAAGCTGACTCTTCTTGGGAAAGGTTTCCTGACAATATCCACATGAATGCATCTGCAAAAGATAATAATTATACAATATGTATATTTGATTTAATTCTATTTAATTCTTTATTATTTCTTTTCTATTTATCTATTATTGATTTATTCTGTATTATTGATTACTTATTTGGTTTCATTAATTTCATTGTTCAATCAAACTTTAATTTCAAAATTTCTATTAGGCTTTATTTACATTTAAATTTAGTTCACTTACCTTTGTTCTGTTTATTTTCCGCTGGGAGCGTCTGTTCAATTTGGCTGTTAGTTGCAGAATGAGAAAGTTCTTCGACGCGTCTGATTTTATACAGGTAGACGCGTTGTAACGACGGTTCTGATTGGTCGGTTATTTTTGTTACGGGATTTGTGATTGGTAGATTATCCTGTGTTGTAATTGGCTGGATTTATCACAAAGTCGGCATCTGATTGGTTGAATTCCCTACAATCTGATTGGTCGGTTCATTTCTCTATTGTTATGTTTCTTTTAATAGATCGAATATTCCAGAAGATGATGCAATCGATCGATGGCGTTAATTTAAAAGTGTACAGATCGATTATTCCATTGAATCATACTGACGTGATATATAAGGAATGTTTTAATTACTTAATGCTTCGCATGTTTTATGAATTGAATTAATAGGATTTTATTATGTGTTAGATGTATTGATTTTCTAACGATGTTCATACATTTTCAACAATATCCAAAATAATTTATGAATGTTTATCCCATTTTTACTTTTATTTCCCATAATTCACCCTCTTTCTTTTATTTCTTAACTCCTACAACCCGTATATGGACTCCTCCTCTGAATGCGTAACTCCTGTATCCTCTCTATGGACCCCTCCTCTGACTTAAACGTCCTATTTCCTCTCAAATGCAAGGTTTTTTCTTATAAATTTTTATTTTTCAACTCCCAAATATTCATATTTGACTCCCATTTTTTCCAAGATTCTTAATTCATTGTAATAACAACTCTCTATGTTTTATTAAAAATAAGACTTCTATATGATGTGTTGATACTTTAACATGTTTTGTTTGTTCTGTTTTGCTAATTTGTACATTTTTTTCAAGATTTGTTTATTTTGTTTTGCATTTTTTCAAATTTAACACACACGTTTTGTTTATTTATACATTTGTATGACTATTGTAAGTTTTATTTCACATGTTTTACACATTTTGTACGTATTTTAAATTTAATTTGCATTATGTTTAACTTTTATCACATCTGTTTTCTTATTTTTGAGTTTTTGTGATGACATGTTGTTTGTGTTTAACGTTTTTGTACAAATTTTTGTTTCAGCTAAGATTTTTGTAATATTTCTTTTAAAGTTTTAGTCAAAAATGGTGTAGATTTTGTTTGACTTTACTTTTTTGTATAATTTTTCTAGTTTTGTTGTTGATTCTTCTAAAATGTTTTGTTTAATTGTGTTTTTACGTTAAAATTTCACATTTTCCTGATATTTTCGTGCTTTTTCGGTGAATTGAGTGGTGGTGATTGCTGCTGCTGCTAGGTGTGAGAATATTTCTGCTGCTGCTGGGTAGTGTGAGAATATTGCTGCTGTTGCTGCGTAGTGTGGGAATATTGCTGCTGCTGCTGCTGCTGATGCTGCTGGTACTGGGCGGTTTGGGATATTGCTGCTGCTGCTGCTGGGCGGTTTGGGACATTGCTACTGTTCTTGGGTTTCGGAATGTTGTTACTTTTCCTAAAGTTATGGCTGGGCAGGTTTAATCACATATGAATCGAGGGCAAATAAGAATAACAAAGTCATTATCAATTTCATGGTTTATATTCTCCGTCATGAGACAGACATTGGTCGGAGATCCACGTGCAATCTTTACATTGTATATGGAGTTAAAGTCTAATCAACTGGATGTTGAATTCTTCTGCATCTTCTTGGTTCGGGATTTGTATTGCTTCATTGGAGCTGTTCATTGGTTCGTTGGGTACGATCTTCAATGTGATGGTAAAACCATTCATGTTGTTAGGTTGGACTGGAGTGTCTTCTCTACTTTGATGTTTGGCACGTTGATGACGTAATAACACATCCTTTCTACTGCATATTTGTCCACATTCTTCACAACGAAACTTGTTTAGCTTGATTTTATGTGTATTCATGTGTCGTTGGAGATTATCTCGGCGACTAAATGTTTGATGGCATATCCCGCAATTTCGTCTCAGTGGTTGACTTTTTCTCTCAGTCAAACAATAAGGGGCAGTTCTGGACATCTTATTGAGTCTTGTAGTTTTCGATCGTCTCAGTGGTTGACATCTCTCAGTCATACAATAGGGCGCAGTTCTGTACATCTTATTGAGTCTTGCTGTTTTCATTGGCTCTGTTTAGTTCCTGGAACTTCGTTATGTATAGGTAAAGCTTCGCGTCTTTACACGTCTGTTCAGCTCGAAGGTTAGAAGCAGAATGGGAACTTCAGTCGTTGTAGCTTGTTATATGGTAGGTTGATCTATAATTGAGCCCCTGTCAAAATGGTGGGACCCAATTACAGCCATATCATATGAGATGGGACTTCGTTAATAGGACCATTGGATTTAGAATGACAAAGATACACAGAAAACATATATCAGAGATCTATTTAAGTTATTTTGAAAAATGCACTGATCGACCCCTTGTCAAAATTTTTGGCCCCCTTTTACACCCATACCATACGAGATATGACTTCACGAATACCACCAATCGTTTTAGATGGTCAAAGTTACCCCGAAAACATATATAACAAGTCTATAGTACTCGACTTAGAAAAATTAGTATTTTTGGCCATTCCCGAAATTTTGGACCCTATTACACCCCTACCAGTAACTTTGGCATTCTAAATCAATTGGTGACGTGTATTAAGTCCTATCTCTAATAGTAAGGGTGCTACGAGGGGTCCAAAATTTCGGGAATGGCCCAAATTTCAATTTTTCGTAAGTCAAGTACTATAGCGATGTTATATATGTTTTCGGACTAATTTTGTCATTCTAAATCCAATGGTGACATTTGTGAGGTCGTATCTGTAATGGTAGGGGTGTAATAGGGTCCAAAATTTCAGAAATGGCCAAAAATACTAATTTTTCTAAGTCGAGTACTATAGACTTGTTATATATTTTTCGGGGTAACTTTGACCATCTAAAACGATTGGTGGTATTTGTGAAGTCCTTTCTCTTATGGTATGGGTGTAAAAGGGGGCCAAAAATTTTGACAAGGGGTCGATCAGTGCATTTTTCAAAATAACTTAAATAGATGTCTGATATATGTTTTCTGTGTATCTTTGTCATTCTAAATCCAATGGTCCTATTAACGAAGTCCCATCTCATATGATATGGCTGTTATTGGGTACCACCATTTTAACAGGGGCTGAATTATAGATCAACCTACCATATAACAAGCTACAGCGACTGAAGTTCCCATTCTGCTTCTAACCTTCAAACTGAACAGACGTGTAAAGACGCGAAGCTTTACCTATACATAACGAAGTTCCAGGAACTAAACAGAGCCAATGAAAACAGCAAGACTCAATAAGATGTACAGAACTGCGCCCTATTGTATGACTGAGAGATGTCAACCACTGAGACGATCGAATACTACAAGACTCAATAAGATGTCCAGAACTGCCCCTTATTGTTTGACTGAGAGAAAATGTCAACCACTGAGACGAAATTGCGGGATATGCCATCAAACATTTAGTCGCCGAAATAATCTCCAACGACGCATGAATACACATAAAATCAAGCTAAACAAGTTTCGTTGTGAAGAATGTGGACAAATATGCAGTAGAAAGGATGTGTTATTACGTCATCAACGTACCAAACATCAAAGTAGAGAAGACACTCCAGTCCAACCTAACAACATGAATGGTTTTACCATCACATTGAAGATCGTACCCAACGAACCAATGAACAGCTCCATTGAAGCAATACAAATCCCGAACCAAGAAGATGCAGAAGAATTCAACATCCAGTTGATTAGACTTTAACTCCATATACAATGTAAAGACTGCACGTGGATCTCCGACCCGTGTCTGTCTCATGACGGAGAAAATAAACATGAAATTGATAATGACTTTTTTATTCTTATTTGCCCTCGATTCATATGTGATTTAACCCTGCCCAGCCATAACTTTAGGAAAAGTAATAAAATTCTGAAACCCAAGAACAGTAGCAATGTCCCAAACCGCCCAGCAGCAGCAGCAATGTCCCAAACCGCCCAGCAGCAGCAGCAGCAGCAGCAGCAGCAGCAGCAGGAGCAGCAGCAATATTCCCACACTTCCTAGCAGCAGCAGCAGCAGCAATATTCCCACACTACATAGCAGCAGCAATATTCTGACACTACCCAGCAGCAGCAGCAGCAATATTCTCACACCTAGCAGCAGTAGCAGCAGCAGCAATCACCACCACTCAATTCACCGAAAAAGCACGAAAATATCAGGAAAATGTGAAATTTTAACGTAAAAACACAATTAAACAAAACATTTTAGAAGAATTAACAACAAAACTAGAAAAATGATACAAAAAAGTAAAGTCAAACAAAATCTACACCATTTTTGACTAAAACTTTAAAAGAAATATTACAAAAATCTTAGCTGAAACAAAAATTTGTACAAAAACGTTTAACACAAACAACATGTCATCACAAAAACTCAAAAATAAGAAAACAGATGTGATAAAAGTTACACATGATGCAAATTAAATTTAAAATACGTACAAAATGTGTAAAACATGTGAAATAAAACTTACAATAGTCATAAAAATGTTTAAATAAACAAAACGTGTGTGTTAAATTTGAAAAAAATGTAAAACAAAATAAACAAATCTTGAAAAAAATGTACAAATTAGCAAAACAGAACAAACAAAACATGTTAAAGTATCAAAACATCATATAGAAGTCTTATTTTTAATAAAACATATAGAGTTTTTATTACAATGAATTAAGAATCTTTGAAAAAATGGGAGTCAAATATGAATATTTGGGAGTTGAAAAATAAAAATTTATAAGAAAAAACCTTGCATTTGAGAGGAAATAGGACGTTTAAGTCAGAGGAGGAGTCCATAGAGAGGATACAGGAGTTAAGCAGTTAGAGGAGGAGTCCATAGAGAGGATACAGGAGTTACGCATTCAGAGGAGGAGTCCATATACGGGTTGTAGGAGTTAAAAATAAAGAAAGAGGGTAAATTATGGGAAATAAAAGTAAAAATGGGATAAACATTCATAAATTGTGTTGGATGTTGTTGAAAATGTATGAACATCGTTAGAAAATCAATACATCTAACACATAATAAAATCCTATTAATTCAATTCATAAAAATATGCGAAGAATTAAGTAATTAAAACATTCCTATTATATCGCGTCAGTATGATTCAATAGAATAATCGATCTGTACACTTTTAAATTAACGCCATCGATCGATTGCATCATCTTCTGGAATATTCGATCTATTAAAAGAAACATAACAATAGAGAAATGAACCGACCAATCAGATTGTAGGGAATTCAACCAACCAGATGCCGACTTTGTGATAAATCCAGCCAATCACAACACAGGATAATCTACCAATCATAAATCCGGTAACAAAAATAACCGCCCAATCAGAACCCGTTACAACGCGTCTACCTGTATAAAATCAGACGCGTCGAAGAACTTTCTCATTTTGCAACTAACAGCCAAATTGAACAGACGCTCCAAGCGGAAAATAAACAGAACAAAGGTAAGTGAACTTAATTTAAATGTAAATAAAGCCTAATAGAAATTTTGAAATAAAAGTTTGATTGAACAATAAAATTAATGAAACCAAATAAGTAATCAATAATACAGAATAAATCAATAATAGATAAATAGAAAAGAAATAATAAAGAATTAAATAGAATTAAATCAAATATACATATT
Organism: Modiolus philippinarum; assembly: GCA_002080025.1. Lineage (NCBI taxonomy): Eukaryota > Metazoa > Mollusca > Bivalvia > Mytilida > Modiolidae > Modiolus > Modiolus philippinarum. Next base: position 4,502 of record MJUU01037402.1, on the reverse strand, counting down.
GTATAATTATTATCTTTTGCAGATGCATTCATGTGGATATTGTCAGGAAACCTTTCCCAAGAAGAGTCAGCTCTTAGGGCATTACAGACGATTCAAGCACCACAATACCTTTACTTGCGGAATATGTCTAAAACGCTTCACTAACCGGGACAATTTAAAAAGACACGAGAAGAAACACAACAATCCAACCCTTCATCAGTATAATGTGTGTGGACTTGTGTACAGAAGAAATGACAGACTTGTACACCATTTGAAACAGAAACACAAGATCGGTACAGGGATGCCTAGTGAACCCAGCATAGACATCATTCGACCCGAACAGTATTATACCATCACTAAACAAAGCGGGAAAATTATACCAAGATTCAACACCGAATCGACAGAGTACAGGGTCACACTCAAGGAATTGAACGTTCAGAATGTTCCAGATATACTGAAATCATTACAAAAAATATTCAACTCCATTTTGATGAAGCTAACTGAGAACATGCAGATGGAAGACTTGGTACAAGTTACCATGGAGTGCCCAGATTTAGATTTTCCTATGAGACTACCGTTTATGCAAATGGGTCAGGTGACAGGTGACCTACTATTAGATGAAATTGAACGAGTTTTACAGTCCAACGAGCAGTTTGTGTTAGACGAAAGTTTGAGAATCGAGATCACACATGTCCGTCTTCCCGTAGGTGGTACCAGAAAAAGGTGTACATATGTCGACACCGAGAGGTTCCTGAAGGAAAAAAGATGTATTATCCAGATCAAAAACAAAGACGACCTATGCTGTGATTGAGCCCTAGTTACGGCAATAGCCAAAATTACCGGACACCATCAATGGAACTCTATAAAACAGGGAAAATACATCCAGAAAGAATTGGCATTGGAACTACACGATAGAGCAGGAGTACCTCTGAAACAGTGCGGCATTGACGAAATCAAACGATTCCAATCCATTCTACCGGATCATCAAATACATGTAATATCCAGAGAGCATTTCAACGGAATCATATATCATTGACCTAAAGCTGAGAAGAAAATCTATTTATACTACCACGACAACCACTACGACGTCATTACTAGTATGGCTGCATTTCTTGGTCGCGTCTACTTCTGTACCGACTGTCAAAGGGTTACGATCATAAAGAAAAACACATATGCAACAACGTATGCCACTACTGTAGAAAAGTTCATACCCAGAACGAAGATGACTGGACATTATGTATCGACTGTGGGCGCTACTTCAGAGGGTCGACGTGTTTCAACCTGCACAAAAAGACGACGACTTCGGGAAATTCGACGTGCACTACGTATTATTAATGCCAGAGTTGTGGACAAACCGTGAATAAACGTATGGGAGAACATACATGTGGAAACACTTACTGCTAGACCTGTAAAGATTTCTGCCCATCAGGACATCAGTGCTACATGTTACCTGCCAATACCAAGGATGGACAGAAGAAACATACTTATATTTTCTTCGACTTCGAATGCACTCAAGACGCCATGATACAATGCAACCAAGGATACAATCCAGACGACAACGGCAAGTGCGCCAATTGTAAATCCATGAAGTGTGGAGCTAACGAACACAAACCTAATTTATGTGTGGTACACAAAGTCTGTTTAACATGCATGAATCGAAATGTAGATAAAGATAGCATCTGTCAGAATTGTAGAAAAAATGAATTGGTATTTGTCGGACCCAATACCACCGAACAGTTTTGCAAATGGTTATTATCCGGAAACAACAAAGGAGCTACGCTCATCGCACACAACTTCAAAGGCTACGACTCAATACCTATACTGGAGTATTTGTATCAGCAAGGAGTGAAGCCAACGATCATAGCAAACGGAACCAAGAACATGTACATCGAAGTCCCCGGATGTCGCATTCGGATGATAGACTCAATCAATTTTTTACCCGTGGCTTTAGCCGAATTGCCAAAGATGTTTGGATTGACTGAATTGAAGAAAGGATATTTCCCGCATTTATACTCGACCATTTACCGGACATACACTACTACAACCCAGATGCAATGAAACCTGAGAAGAGAGCTACGTTTTTACAATGGTACCAGACCAATTACCGACAATGATTCGATTTCACAGATGAACTATTGAGTTACTGCCGCTCGGACGTAGACATCTTGAGAAGAGCCTGCTTAACGTTCAGACAGCTGTTCCTGGAGATGACAGCCACCGATGGACAGGGAGGAATCGATCCAATCCAACAATGTATCACGATAGCATCCGCTTGCAACTTGGTATTCAGACAGAAATTTCTCCAGCCTGATACCATCGGTATTATTCCAGCTCAAGGATACCGTCCAGAGGAAAATAATTCCATCAAGGCCATGCAATGGATCAAATACCTATCGGCAACAGAGGGAGTCAACATACAACATGCAAGAAATGGAGGGGAAAAACAAATTGGACCCTATAAAGTGGACGGATACTACGAGAACGAAAACGAGAAATACGTATTGGAGTTTAACGGGAAGTTCTGGCACGGCTGCTTACACTGTTATAGTGCCAGTACAGTCAACCCAGTCAACGGCATGACTATGGGTGATCTTCATCAACGCACTTTGGAGAAGAAACGTTACTTGGAAGAGCAAGGCTACACCTACATTGGTAAATGGGAATGCGAGTTCGACCGAGAAGTTTAAGAAAACGACTTCTTGAAAAGATTTGTGGAACAAAATGTCATAGTTTCTCCCTTAGAACCGAGAGACGCCTTTTTGGTGGACGTACCGAAGGATTTAAACTGTACGAACAGAAACAGGACATATCGTATGTGGACGTCACCTCACTGTATCCGTACATCAACAAGACCGGAAAAATACCTGTGGGACATCCCGAAATCATCACGGAGAACTTCCAGAATATACAGCAATACGAAGGACTCATAAAATGTAAAGAACTGCCGCCGAGAGGACTCTACATTCCAGTGCTCCTATCGAAAATCAATAACAAGTTATTATTTACTTTATGTAAAAGCTGTGCCGAGTCCAATCAACAAATAACGTGCCGACATACCGATGATGAACGAGCACTGACCGGAACTTGGGTGATAGAAGAAATCAAGAAAGCCATGGAACATGGTTATGTAATTCAACAGATATACGAAGTGTGGCACTTTGACACGGAACAATACGACCCAACAACCAAGACAGGAGGACTGTTTACCGAGTACGTGAATACCTTCCTGAAGACGAAGCAGGAAGCCAGTGGGTGGCCAGAATTGTGTCATACAGAAGAAGACAAACATAACTACATCAGAGAGTACCATGAAAAGGAAGGCATACTTCTCGATTACAACAATATTAAAAAGAACCCGGGACTACGAGCTTTAGCCAAATTAATGTTGAATAGCTTCTGGGGTAAATTCGGCCAGAGAAGCAACCTACCCCAAATCAAATATGTGTGTGATCCTGCAGAATACTTCGACATGTTAACCAGCGATCAGATTCTCCTCATGGGTATCTATTTCGTCAGCGAAGAGATGGTGGAAATGAGATATCAGTATAAAGACGAGTTCATCGAAGAGTCTGGACGTACTAACGTTGTCATTGCCGCTTATACCACCGCCCAGGCAAGACTGAAGTTGTACAGTTATCTTGAGAAGTTGAACACCCGCGCCCTATACGCCGATACCGATTCCATTGTTTATACATCTCGACCTGGAGAATGGAGATCCGAATTAGGAGACTACTTGGGAGATCTGACGGACGAAGTACCCCACAACAAGATTACAGAGTTCGTCACTGGAGGACAAAAGAACTATGCCTACAAATTAGCCACACCCGATAGATTAGGAAATACGACCATATGTAAAGTGCGAGGAATCACTCTCAACTACAAGAACTCCCTCACAATCAACTACGACACAATAAAGGATATGATCACAAA